>JAJPUD010005853.1:966-145970 GCA_023553655.1 Myrmecobius fasciatus
TCTCAAAAATGATAAGGGAGAACTTTTCTCCAATGAAGAGGAAATTACAGTAATAATTAGGAGTTTCTTTGCCCAGCTTTATGGCAATAAATTTGATAATGTAAATGAAATGGAGGAATATCTACAAAAATATTGATTGCCTAGGTTAACAGAAGAGGAAATAAATTATTTAAATAGCCCCATTTTGGAAAAAGAAATAGAACAACTCCCTAAGAAAAAATCTCCAGGGCCAGATGGATTTACATGTGAATTCTACCAAATGTTCAAAGAACAATTAGTTCCAATACTATATAAACTATTTGAAAAAATAAGGAAAGAAGGTGTACTACAAAATTCCTTCTATGACACAGATATGGTGCTGATACCTAAACCAGGTAGAGAGAAAACTGAGAAAGAAAACTATAGACCCATTTCCTTAATGAATATTGATGCAAAAATTTTAGATAAGATTTTAGCAATGAGATTACAGAAAGTTATCCCCAGGATAATACACCATGACCAAGTAGGATTTATACCAGGAAAGCAGGGCTGGTTCAATATTAGGAAAACTATTAGCATAATCAATTATATTAATAACCAAATTAACAAAAAGCATGTGATTATCTCAATAGATGCAGAAAAAGCCTTTGATAAAATCCAACACCTATTCCTATTAAAAACACTGGAGAGTATAGGAATAAATGGGCTTTTCCTTAAAATGATTAGTAGTATCTACTTAAAACCTTCAGCAAGCATCATATGTAATGGAGTCAAACTAGAACCATTCCCAGTAAGATCAGGAGTGAAACAAGGCTGCCCATTGTCACCATTATTATTTAATATTGTCTTAGAAATGTTAGATTTGGCAGTAAGAGAAGAAAAAGAGATTAAAGGAATTAGAGTAGGTAATGAGGAAACCAAATTATCACTCTTTGCAGATGACATGATGATATACGTAGAGAACCCTAAAGACTCAACTAAAAAACTACTAGAAATAATTCGCAACTTTAGCAAAGTTGCAGGATACAAAATAAATCCCCATAAATCATTAGCATTTTTATATATTACCAATAAATTTCAGCAACAAGAGATACAAAAAGAAATTCCATTCAAAATAACTGTTGATAGTATAAAATATTTGGGAATTTATCTGCCAAGGGAAAGTTAGAAACTATATGAGCTAAACTATAAAACAATTTCCACACAAATAAAATCAAACCTAGTCAATTGGAAAAACATAAAATGCTCATGGGTAGGCTGAGCGAATATAATAAAAATGACATACTACCCAAACTAATTTACTTATTTAGTGCCTTACCAATCAAACTCCCAAGAAATCATCTTACAAATCTAGAAAAAATAGTAGCAAAATTCATTTGGAAGAACAAAAGGTCAAGAATTTCAAGGGAATTAATGAAAAAAAAAGGCTGATGATGGTGGACTTGCTGTACCAGATCTAAACCTATATTGCAAAGCAGCGGTCATCAAAACCATTTGGTACTGGCTAAGAAATAGAATAGTCGATCAGTGGAATAGGATAGAATCACAAGACAAACTAGGCAATAATTATAGCAATTTAGTCTTTGATAAACTCAAAGACCCCAGCTTCTGGGATAAGTACTCACTATTTGACAAAAACTGCTGGGAAAATTGGAAACTAGTGTGGAAGAAATGAGGGCTTGACCCACATCTAACACCACATACCGAGATAAGATCTAAATGGGTTCATGATCTGAATATAAGGAGTGATACTATGAGTAAATTAGAGGAACGTAATACAGTTTACCTCTCAGACCTATGGAGATGGAATAAATTTATGTCCAAAGAAGAACTGGAACTCTTAATTGAAAACCAGATAGATAACTTTGACTATATTAAGTTAAAAAGTTTTTGTACAAACAAAACCAATGCAGTCAAGATTAGGAGGGAAGCAATAAATTGGGAAATCATCTTTACATTTAAGGGTTCTGATAAAGGTCTCATCTCTAAAATATATAGAGAATTGTCTCATATTTATAAGAATTCAAGCCATTCTCCAATCGATAAATGGTCAAAGCATATGAACAGACAATTTTCAGAGGATGAAATTAAAACTATTTGTAGTCATATGAAAAGGTGCTCCAAATCACTATTGATCAGAGAAATGCAAATTAAGACAACCCTGAGGTACCACTACGCACCTGTCAGATTGGCTAAAATGACAGCAAAAGTTAATGATGAATGTTCGAGGGGATGTGGGAAGGTTGGGACACTGATGCATTGTTGGTGGAGCTGTGAACGGATCCAGCCATTCTAGAGAGCAATTTGGAGCTATGCTCAAAAAGTTATCAAACGGTGCATACCCTTTGACCCAGCAGTGTTTCTATTGGGCTTATATCCCAAAGAAATCATAAAGGAAGGAAAGGGCCCCTCATGTGCAAGAATGTTTGTGGCAGCTCTTTTTGTAGTGGCTAGAAACTGGAAACTGAATAGATGCCCTTCAATTGGAGAATGGCTGAATAAATTATGGTATATGAATGTTATGGAATATTATTGTTCTGTAAGAAACGACCAACAAGATGATTTTAGAGAGGCCTGGAGAGACTTACATGAACTGATGCTGAGTGAAATGAGCAGAACCAGGAGATCATTATACATGGCAACAACAAGACTGTATGATGATCAATTCTGATGGACATGGCTCTCTTCAACAATGAAATGTTTCAAACCACCTCCAATTGTTCACTGAAGAAAGCCATATACACCCAGAGAGAAGGATATGAAATGTGTATTCATGGTATATGAATATTATGGAATATTATTGTTCTGTAAGAAATGACCAGCAAGATGATTTCAGAGAGGCCTGGAGAGACTTACATGAACTGATGCTGAGTGAAATGAGCAGAACCAGGAGATCATTATACACGGCAACAACAGTACTATATGACGATCAATTCTGATGGACATGGCTCTCTTCAACAATGAAATGTTTCAAACCACCTCCAATTGTTCACTGAAGAAAGCCATATACACCCAGAGAGAGGGATGCGAAATGTGGACCACAACATAACATTCTCATACTCCTTGATTGATGCTTGCTTACATTGTGTTTCCTTTATCTGATATATTGTTTGTGTAGATAAGATTTTTCTTGCACACCAATGATAAGTTTGGAAATATGTATACATATATTCGATTTGCCAATATTTTAACATAATTAACATGTAGTGGATATCCTGCCATCTAGGGGAGGGGTGGGGAGTTGGGGGGAAAATTTGTAACGGAAAGCTATGTAAGGGTTATTGTTGAAGAATTACCCACACATATGTTATGCAAATAAAATAAAAATTAA
This sequence comes from Myrmecobius fasciatus, assembly GCA_023553655.1. Taxonomy (NCBI): domain Eukaryota; kingdom Metazoa; phylum Chordata; class Mammalia; order Dasyuromorphia; family Myrmecobiidae; genus Myrmecobius; species Myrmecobius fasciatus. Next base: position 4,277 of record JAJPUD010005853.1, read on the forward strand.
AAAAAATATATTCATATACCATAATTTATTCAGCCATTCTCCAATTGAAGGGCATCTATTCAATTTCCAGTTTCTAGCCACCACAAAAAGGGCTGCCACAAACATTCTTGCACATGTGGGGCCTTTTCCTTCCTTTATGATTTCTTTGGGATATAAGCCCAATAGAAATGCTGCTGGGTCAAAGGGTATGCACAGTTTGATAACTTTTTGAGCATAGCTCCAAATTGTTCTCCAGAATGGCTGTATCCGTTCACAACTCCACCAACAATACATCAGTGTCCCAGCCCTCCCAAAACCCCTCCAACATTCATCATTAACTTTTCCTATCATTTTAGCCAATCTGACAGGTGTGAAGTGGTACCTCAGGGTTGTCTTGATTTGCATTTCTCTGATCAACAGTGATTTGGAGCACCTTTTCATATGACTATAAATAGTTTTAATTTCATCCTCTGAAAATTGTCTGTTCATATCCTTTGACCATTTATTGATTGGAGAATGGCTTGAATTTTTATAAATATGAGACAATTCTCTATATATTTTAGAGATGAGACCTTTATCAGAACCCTTAAATGTAAAGATGATTTCCCAATTTATTGCTTCCCTCCTAATCTTGTCTGCATTGATTTTGTTTGTACAAAAACTTTTTAACTTAATATAGTCAAAGTTATCTATCTGGTTTTCAATTAAGAGTTCCAGTTCTTCTTTGGACATAAATTTATTCCATCTCCACAGGTCTGAGAGGTAAACTATATTATGTTCCTCTAACTTGTTTACAAAATCACTCTTTATATCCAGATCATGAACCCATTTAGATCTTATCTTGGTATGTGATGTTAGATGTGGGTCAAGCCCTAAAATTAAATTAAATTTTAAAAAAAAATTTTCTATAGTCATCTGCATCTTTAAATCATATTTTATTTTCAGTTGATTTTTATTGCATTTATTCTGTAAATGTAGTGTTAGCATTTTCTGCCTTTTAATATTTGCCAATAATTTCTTTGTGTCTTACTATATGTCATATTTTTCATATTTCATATGCATTTAAAAAGAAAACATTTTGGATATTTTTTACATTTCTGTTGATAAATTCTTTCATTTGTATATAAAACTCAATTATTTTGGTAACTTCTTTCGTATCTTTCTGTTTGATTTATATAATCCTTTAGTGATCTGTGACTTAATTGGTAAATACAAAGTAGCAAAATTAAGTAGGAAACAATCATTAATTTTTAAAAATCTATTTAAGTTTGTAAATTGGTTAATTTTTCTTTTATAAATATGATTTCCTTGCATTAGGTGAATAGATTGTTAATACTGATATTCTCATTGTTAATGATACCTTTAAGCATGATATAATTTTTTATTTTTGGCCTTGATATTGTCCATTTTGAACTCACCTTTATCATATAATTTCCAGAATTTCCAGATTTTCTGGTGTTAATCAAAGCATGCTAAACCTAAGTTTATCCTATGATCATAAATTTATGTACTTTTTTGCCATCAGCTTGTATGGGTGGCCAACATATTTCTTGGTTGTGTTTTTAAATTGACTGAAAAATATATTATACCCTGAAACATTTAGCAGGTGAAAACACCTGGTTCCCCAGGTGTGAACAAGACTTGGCTACTTCCCTACATATGAGAAGTCTGTTCAGACGTGTCCACACTTTTTGGTGCCAGTGTAAAACCACTGAGATAGTCAGAACCAGAAAATTCAAACTCTGGAAGCAGAGAGGATAGGAACCATCCTGGGGAAGAGATTGCTCAGAGTGGGAAGAGACAGAGAAACATGTCGGCCGAGGTTTTTTTTATCCCTTCTATTGCCATCGTCCTTGGCCAAAGGAGGAGGGTTGGGAGCATTTTGGATTTCCTGTAGTATTTTTCTCTGAACAACAGCAGCTGAGAGGACTGACTCTATCAGGTGTCAAGGTCAGATTGTATTAGATGAGAAAATCAGATTCAAAGCTCAACAAATAGCGAAGAGAAAAGCTGAAAGTCTCTAAGCTGAACCCAATAAGTACTCCCACAAAAGGAAGAGCAAACTTCAGCAACAAGGAGCTGAAAAGTGCCCTATTGCTGCATATATGCACTCTCTAAGTTTGAGTCCATTTTCCCTGGACTTTATGCACTGTGAAAAAGTGTATCACAAATTTTGGAGATATGTTTAGTACCAATTGTGCCACCATAGCAAATATTCCTTTTTCTAAAAAATAATTTTAGCTAAAAAAATAAAAAATAGTAATAATTCTAACTAATTGGTAGAACTGATAACCATGGTGGGAAGCATACCAGTAGAAGCTTGTAAAGTCTAGCATTAGAATAATAACCCTCTAAACCTACAAGGGAACCATATAACTCCAAGGGAAGATATGTCAGTGAAGCTATGGCAACTCAGCTACAAGTAAAACAATGGGGATTGGGTTAGTAATTCTATCGTCTGCACTACCCATTACTACTAAAACTTTCCCAAAGTTTCTCTCTGTCTCTCTGTCTCTGTCTCTCTGTCTCTCTGTCTCTCTCTCTGTTTCCCTCTGTTTCTGTCTCTGTCTCTCCATCTCTCCATCTCAATCTCAGTCCCTCCTTCTCTCCCTCTCTTTCTCTTCCTCTTTTCCTCTCCCTCTCTCTGTCTCTATCTTTCTCCATCTGTCTGTCTCTCTGTCTCTGTCTCTCTCTCACACACATACACACATACAGCTTATTATGTCTGATAAACACCTTTATATTTTATGAAAATTTCATTCTTTTGCTATTCCATCACACCACCCAGAGCTTGTACGTAGGCATTTCATTCTGCAAATCCCTCTGACCCTTTTCCATGATTCACATCCTCCATTTTGTCTTTCTTTAGACAAAAAAACCTCATTATATTCCAAGAAATGTGCTAACAGCTACAAACATAAAGAAAAAGAGTCTTCACTCTGAGAATTCTTACATTCTAATAATGAAACTACATAAGCATAGGTTGGTACATATAAGTTAAATAAGGAATAGAAAAAAAAAGTCTCAGAGGGGAAAGCACTAGCAGCTAAAGAGGCCTGGAAAGGCATCCTACATGATGCAACACTTTAACAGAGCCTTAAAAGAAGCCAGACTTAAAGGAAACACTAAAAATTATAGCACTGCAATGATTATTCCTTAGAATGGCAAAAATATTGATTTAAACTGATGAGCTAGCATTATATGTAATGGAAAAACATTAGAGCCATTCCCACAGGGACATAAAGTTGGACTTTTCACTTTCACCCTTAACACCTGAAGTAGCTTTTTTATTCTAATACTATAGGAATAAGACAAGAAAAAGAAATTAAGGGAACAATAATTGGTAAAGAAAAAGGTTAACATATCTCTATCTGCAGATGGTATGATAGTATATTTTGTAAATCCAAGAGACTCAACGAAAGCAAAAAATAAAAATCAAGATAAATGGTTTTTAGCAAGATAGCAAATATACAATAAACCCACAAAATCAATAGCAGTTCTATGTATTATCAGCAGTAATGAGGAGAAATTAATAGGAAGAGAATGGCATTTTTGTGATTATGAACAAATGTATTAAAATATCAAATACTAATCTACCAAGAGACATGCAATGCATATATAAAGGCAATTATAAGATAGTTTAACTACCATAAAGTAAAAATTAAATAGAAAGCTATCAAATGTACATGACTATATTGAGTAAATCTAGTAAAAATGATAATATCTCCCAATTAATTTGAAGATTTTTGAAAATAGGAGACATACCATGATATTGAAGAAGGATAGATATTCTAATTTTCAAAAAAAACAAGTAAAAAGAGAAGCCTAAAACTCTAGGCCAATGACCTTGTCTTCAATTTCTGGGACAATTCTAGAAACATAGTTATCAAATACCTAAAAAGGGAAACATGGCTTCATTTTTAAAAGTTATGTCATACTACCCTCATTTCCTTTTTTATCAGATTATTAAAATAATGAATAAGAGGATGTTGTGGATATAGTTTGCCTAGATTTTAGCAAGGTTCTGATAAAAAATTTTATACTCTTTTATGGAGAAGATAAGAGAGATATAAAGTAGAAGATAAAACAACCAATTGCATACAGAGCCCATGAATACCTGCACTCAAAAAAAATCTATTAATGGTTCCATGTCAACATGGTATGGTCTTGCAAGTCATCAGTGGAGTACCTCAGGGATCTGTTCTTGGTCCTATCATTTTAAACATTTTATGGTGGCTTATATAAAGATATAGATGATGTATTCATCAGATTTTGTGGGTTTTTTTTTCTGATGACACAAACTGGGAGGGATAACTAACACAGTGGATGACAGATTCAGGATCCAAAGCTATTGTCATTGACTAGGACATTGGGTGAATCTAAATAAGACAAAATTCAGTAGTGATAAATGTAGTCTTTTTCCCAGGGACAGAAATAAATTGACTTCATAGGTAGAAAGTATAAAGGGTTTGGATCAAAAACAGTTGTTTTGAATGTCTAGAGATTTTAGTAGACTACAATTTCAATATGAAAGAGTAATGGTAGCCAAAAAAAAGCTAATGTGATAATGGTCTGCATTAGGAGAGGCAGACCTTCTAGGAATTGGTGGGATCTTGTCCAATTTTACTTTGCTCTTGTCAGATATAATCTGAAGCACTGTGTTTGAATCTGGATTCCACAATTTGCAAAGAGATGAATTTTGGCTTCATATCAGGGGGGAAAAACCCCAAAACATCCTAATAATTAGGGAGCTAAGAGGTACAATAGAGAGCTAGACTTATGTTCAAGACCTGCCTCAGGCACTCACTAGCTGTTTTTCTGTGGGTAAGTCACCTCTCAGCCTCAGTTTTCTTTTATGTAAAATGAGACTGACACCATTTCCCTCATAGAATTGTGAGAATATTATAAATGAGATAATACAGGCAAAGTGTTTTGCAATTCTAAAAGCACTATATAAATGTTGTCCACTAATAAGAAGAACTGTCTAAAAGTGAAATGCCCTGTCTTGAGAAGTGAGTTCTTAATTGGAATACTTCAGGCCAATCCCTCTATGGTTGTTTGTAATGGGATTTCCTTTTTTGAATGAATCAGACTAGATTGCTAAGGTCTCTTCTAATTCTCAAATTCTATGATTTAATGTTTATATTAATCTTCTAATATCTAGACTAATATCCTACAAATGTAGAATTCATATAAATATGTAAAAAATAATTACAATTTATGTTAAGAGAAAAATAGAAAAGAATTTCAAAGGGAATTATTCTTCCTCTGATCCCTCTAAGAAGGAAGAAGAGGGACTACCATTGCTAGATCTCAAATTACATTATAAAAAGAAAACTACTTGCTATTGGATCTTTTTTAAAATTGAAAAATTGATCAATAGAATGAAACACATAATTCATAATTAGAATTCAAGACAAACAAAAGATGCATTTAAATTCAAAATTATGAAACACTAAGGGAAGGAATCATTGTTCAGAAAAAAAGAAAAGAAAAAACTGTTAAGAAAATTGAATAGCATTATGCAGAAAAATGAAACTATAACCACATCCATCTCATACCAGAGACTACAATAGATTACAAATGGATCAAAGATCTAATTTTTTTAATTGCAAAAAGTGAAAGAAAATGGCATGGCATATTTATCGTAATTGTGAGGGGATGAAAAATTCTTTTCTATTGAATGCTTCAGTAAAATGTTTTTGGCATTTAAATCTAGCTCTAGCCTGTCTTTTCTGGAGGGAGGCAGGTAGTACCATGAATAGGATGCTAGACCTACAATTAACTATGTGAATCCTTTAGATTCTCTAACAATAAGATGGGGATGATAATAGCACCTACCTCCCAGAGTTATTGTGAAGATCAAACAAGGTATTTGTGAAGTGTTTTATGAACCTTAAAGTCCTATATGAATGTTTGCTATTATCTTTCCAGGTTGATCTCATTTTATTCCTCTACAACCCAGTCAAAAAGGCCTCAACTTGCTGTTTCTCATTTACTGCCTCCATTCTTTTACACATTTGTCCTCCAGACCAGAATCATACTCCTTTTTTAACTTAGTATTCCTAGTATCTTTCAAGGCTCACATCAAATGTCATTTTGTATGGGAAGCCTTTCCAAACCACCTAGTTGTTAGTGCTCTCTTCTTCCTAAAATCTATCAATGTTTATTAAATATCTACTATATGCCAGACACTGTGCTAAGTCCTGGTGATAGAAAGAGACAAAAGACTATGTCTTTGAGAAACTTACTGTCTCCTTGCAAATAAGGAGACAATTTGCAAACAAATATAAAATGCAAACTATAAAAGGGAAATAATTAAATGAGAAGAGGAACTTGAATTAAGAGGGGTATACTTTCCTGCAGAAGATAATCTTTATATACCTCTTTTTCTGTTTTCTATGTATATATAATTGTGTTAGCCCCTCAGTAGAATATCCTTGAGGGACTACCTAATTTTCATTCTTGTATCCCCAAATCTTACCTAATGCTTTGTGAAGAGTAAATATTTAAATGCTTGATGAATTGGTTTGAACTATGGAACATGATTTATGAAACTATGAAATACGATTTGAACAAAGAATGTGAATCATAGAAAACAAAAAGAAATGGGCTTGATTTTATGAAAATCAAAGTTTTTGCACAGCAAATATGTATATGAAACAAAAGAAAAACTTAAAAATGTTTGCTATAAATATATCTGATACAAATATAACAGTCTAAATCAAAAGGTAAATGAATACAAATTTCTATTAAGTTTTGTGCCTCAATAAATAGTCAAAGTGTATGAAGAAACAGTTATTGAAAGAACCAGGCACAAATTGACAATAATTAGCTAAAAACATCAATTCAACTTTCTAACCATCAGAAAAATACAAATAAAAACTCCTTTTTGATACCACCTAATTGGTGGTTAAATTGTCAAAGAATGAATTAAATGCTTAGTGTGGATGAAGCACTGTGTTAAACTCTGGGGTTACTAGGAGAAAAGACAATCTGTTGTCAAGGAATTCATATTAAAATAAGGAAGATAAGTCATGTGGAAGAGAACTAAAAATTATGAAGTTCAATTTTGAGGGGTCTATGAGACACAGGCAAATTATTAGGCAGCTGGTGGATTTCTGAATTGAAATAACCTCCCAAAGTAAAATACGTATATATGATAAGAGTTACAATAATAAGTTTTATAATCTTAGACCCTCTGATCCTAATAAGAGTACTATTGTACTATCTGTACTGAAAAGAGACATAAAGAGAAGAGACAGACAAAAACAGAGAGATAGAGATAGAGAGACAAAGACACACAAACACACATAGAGAGGGAGGGAGAGGACTTAAACTGGTATCTGTAACAACAGTCTGTCTTTGTGACTCAGAACTGAAAAAAAAAGATTTACTTTGACAAGGAAGAGGAAGCTTGAAGGAGGGGAAGAAGAGATGGAGAGAGAGATTCTGAAGCTGTGATAACTGAGGATTTTACTGGGGGATCAGCACTTTAAAAGAATGAGAAAGAATTATAGATTTATTTTCTAATTTCTCAGGGCAGAGAGAGAACTTATGTTGGGATCCCTCTTGGCCATGAACGAATGAGGAATTGTTACAAGTTAGATTGGTAAGGAAAAAACTTTTTTTTTAATCTTGATAAGGTGTGAGAAGAAAATCCTTCCCAGAAAGGAGGAGCTGAGGAAGTAGCTGAGAAAAAGTAGTCAGGCCCATAGAAAGTTAGGATGCAATAAAAGTGACAGGCAACCAATACTCACCAGAACAGCATCACACTGCTAAAGAAGCAAATGGGATATTTTACATTATGACTTTGATAAAATTATATTTTGGAGATAATATGTTTGAATAATCTTCCTTTATGTGTTGTCTTTGAATATTTGTTTTTGATAATGACCACTAAGTTTAAAATAAATGTATAATTCAAAGTTTTACAAAGATGAATGCTGAAAACTATCTTGGAATGTATTTTGAAAAATAAAAAGCTATTATAAAAAAGATCACTTTTTACTAAAAAAAAGTGTTACTAAAAAATGTGTAATTAAAAGAAACTAAAGCAGATTAAAGCAAAATTTTGGAATATACTTAGAAGTAACCCAAATACTTATCAGATGCTAGTAAGTTCTAAATGCAAGTTGGGAACCTAGAAAACCAACTCTCTTTTCAACAACCTCATTTCTCAGCCCTCCAATCCTTGTCTTTCTCAAGACCCTCATCTGAAATATTTATTCTTTTTTTTCTTAGCAGGAAAAGTCACTTAACCTCTCTAGGCTTTAGTTGCTATCTGGAAAATGGGTATAATGATACTCTATATGTGTACAGGCAGGGGCTAGATTAAATGCTTTCATTTAGTATCTTTCTACTCTCAGGTCTGAAATTTTTTGGTTAGCTATTTAAGTTATAGTGATAGAGTTTTAATAGCTATTATAATATCATTCTCTAATTCATGCTAAAGTTCTATAATTCATGTCTAAAACTAACAGATCAGCAGTCAATTGAATTCTTGGTATTAAACTTATGACTTCCATGGCTAAAGGGAACTGGGGAAAGATTTGGGGAAGCACCAGATTAAATGGATAATTCTGTGACATTGAAAGGTGATGATCTCTATAAATAGCCCTGAAATACACCACAGATTTCATTATAATCAAGATTTTGATTGCATGGCCCCTGTACAAGGATAGCATGCAAATATGTGAAGCAGTCCATATGTTTGGGGACAACAGTGCCAGGCCTAGAGTCAGGAAGGCTAATCTTCTCAAGTTTGAATCTGGCCTGAGAGTCTAACTAACTATGGAACCTTGAGCAAGTCACTTAAGCCAGTTTGCCTTAGTTTCCTCATCTGTAAAATAAGCTGGAAAATAAATGGCAAACCACTCCAGTATCTTTTCCAAGATGTTTGGAAACAATTGGGAATGGCTGAAATAAAAGTTTTTGATTTATTGAACAGCTGAGACACAAATCCTCAGTAGCCTCAGTAATAACCTGGGATTATGAGAAGATCCCTGGATCCCAGCCAAGAAGATAATCTGATGAGGATCTCAAAGCACTCTCAGAAAAGTCCATCTCATCCTCTGATGCTCTGGTTCCCCTCTGAGAGGAGCTCTCTTTGTTATCAGATCAAGACAGGCTAAGTTAAAGTTGAACCTTAGACTATCAGAGCTGGAAGGATACTTAGGGGTTCAATAAGATGGGAAAACTGAGGACTAAAGAGGAAAAATAACTGCCCAAAGTTACCCAGTCCATGGTAGAGCCGTGGATGTAGCCTAAGAGAGGTTAGGATATAAAAAATCTTCTGACCACTTTTGGGGCTCTTGGTCTTACACACGGCTGCCCCTGCCTCTCCTCTCCAAGTTGTTTCTGGCCTGTGCTAAAAGGCATCCTACATTCTGAACTCTGAAACCCCCAGGGATATGGTGAGCAGAGGGTAAAATGAATAAATATTTTACTATGGCCCCAGGTAGACATGGCACCATCATCAAAGACAGAGAGTAAACAGATGGATCTGGGGGGTGAAAGAGCTGGATTTACAATAGTCCTTGCATTCTAAGAGTTGGCACTCCATTAAGGAAAAAAACAACATATATCCAGATAACGATAATCAAGTATGCACAAAATAATTTAAACCAATTTCAAGAATTTAAGGTCATGAGTTTTGTCCTGTTGGCAATAAGGAATAACTGATAATTTGAGTAGGGGAGTGAAAGTCATATTTGTATTTTAAGAATAGCAATTTGTCAGTTGGGGAACAATGGATCAGAGAAGGTAGAGCCTAGAAGCAGAGAACATAATTAGGGGACTTTTGCAGTAGTGTAAGAAAGAGATAACAGTGGTCTGACCTCTAGTACCAGTGAATAGAACCCTGGACTGCAATTAAGAGCATCTGTGTCTGAATCCTGCCATAGACTTACTAGCTGGGTGACTCAGTCTCTCAGCCTCAATTTTCTTATCAGTAAAATGGAAATGATAATAGCAACTACCTCATAGATTGCCATAAGGATCTAAGAAGATGCTTATGTAAAGCACTTTGTAAATTATTATCATCATCACTATTATGAGAATGATGTCTATGTATGAGAATAGCTCAGAGCAATAGTTAGAAATCACAGGAAGGAAGGTTGAGGCTTGGTGTCAGAAATAATTTTCCTAATTATTAGAACTATCCAAAAATAGAATGGATTATCTGGAGAGATTTTGGGTTCCCCTTGGAGGTTTTTCTGAGAACTATAAGGAAACACTTGAGGATGCTTCTCATTCAGGCATAGGTTGGACCTTTCTGAGGTCCTTTCGAACACTGAGATTCTTTGATTTACCAGTTGGTACCACAGAATTACAAAAAAAGAGACATAACTCTGGGCTTTCATGCCCTTCAGGAAATAGAAGAGTGTCATTTTCTGGCTACACACTCCAAAAATGTTTCTCAGTGACTCTAATGATTTGTTGTGCATGATTTTTGAACAGATTGTTCCTGGGGCAAAGCACCAACTTGGATCATTTCTAGAAACAGAGACTGGTTTGAAGAAGGGGAAGAAAAAAATGACTTTGTTCAGAAATCTGGTGACTAACTGGTTGTTTCCAAAATAATTTTGAGAATTGATTAAACTCAATCTGCTCCTATTCTAGATAGTTTTGTGTATACTGCTGTGGTGTAAAACACAGTGTATAACATAGTACAATCAGTCATGATTCCTCCCTTTGCCTCATCCTCCTACATATACAAATCATCTGCCAAGTCTCATCCATTCAATCTCTTGAACCCATCCACTCTCTTTCTCTCTAACCAGCATCACAGTTCAGGACCTCATCACTGCTCACCAGGGTTATCATAATAGCTTTCTTAATAATTTGTTTCCCTGCTTCCTGGCTATCTTCTCTCCATTCTGTTCTTCACATGGCCAAAAAAAGTCCCTTTTATTGATATAAGTTTAAATCAGTCTTGAAAATGAATAGGAAAATGTCCTACTCAATGTCCAAGACATTTTCACAAGATTTCCAGGAAAGGAATAGCTAGGAAAATAAAATAACTTATCAACAAATATTTAGTGGGTGTCAGATACTGTACTAGGAGTTGGGACTATAGAGACAAGCATGAAACAGTCTCTGTCCTCAAGGAACTGACAATATATAATCTCTCTCCTGCTCATCTTGAACTTGCTGCCATTTGCATGATAAACTTGAATTAGTTCTTCCATAGCTCAAAGAGAGGGGACGTGATATACCAGGCATGCTGAATTTGAAGTCAGCAAAGACCAGGGTTGAACTCCTGTCCCCAAGATGTAATAGTTATGTGGTCAGGGAAAGTCCTTTCCAAAATTCAATACCTGGTAAAATGGGCATGATAAAACTACCTAGAATGCTTACCTTCCAAGGTAGTTTCAAGGATCAAATTAGATTATTCACAGAGCAGTGCTTTGTGAACCTTATAGGGCCGTATAAATGTCTTGGTATTTTTTTCTTTTAAAGGAGGCTGTTTATTACAATCTTTCCTTGGTTTATCTTTCATTAACAAATCTATCCTTAATTAGCTGGTTCCTCAAAGACCCAACAAACAACAGCCAGCCATCATCTTGCAATTAGCACTTCAGCAGGTGCAGGTAGGTCATGTCCCCAAGAAGAGGAAGAATTCTGGACCACCACCTGCTGGATGGTCAAATTCTCCTCCTCCTTGCCGCCTCCCTATTCTGAGACCTGTGAGATTCCACTCACAAAGGTGCTTGGGAAAGGGCAACAGGCCAAAGATTTTAATGAATAATATTAAGTCATCAATGGCATTGTAAAGTCATGAAATAGGGATGTAATAAAGGTGGAGGAAGCAAAGTATCAAGGAGGAAGCATCTGAACCATCACAGATCTCTATACTTCTCCCACCTTCCACCTCCTGCTGGTCCCCTCCATCTCCATGAGAGAATTATGAAATCCTCCAGTACAATTTTCCATACAAAATTTCTACACCCTGTTCTAGAGCCTTTGTTTCTAAATCTTTATCTAAAGATACCATTTTATTTTCCTTGGATTCATTGGTTTAAGGAAGCTGAGGATTTTCTGATTATTTATTTTTCAGTGGGTCCTCATAATACTCTTGTAGACTAGGAATGATTTCCATTTCCCAAACGAAAATAGCAGGGCACAGATTAGGGAAGCAGTTCATCTTAATTCACACAACAAATTCCTAACAGGCTTTGATTTTGACCTTGAATACTATAGGCAGTGACATCTAGAAAGAATATTCATACACTTTACAATTGCATCACCCATGGCAGAGAGGAAGAATTGAGAGAGATCTGGTCTTGTGTGAGAAAAGCAAGGACAATTTAGGTGGAATGAAAAGTTGTATGAAGGGGAATGAGGTAAATAAGCCAAAAATGTAAGCTAGAATCAAGATGTAAGTGGCCTTCAATGTCAAACAGAAGAACTTGCATTTTATCCTGGGGAAAACAGAGAGGTGTTGAGCTTTGTAAGTTAAAAGTGATCCACTCACAGCTGTGTATTAGCTTATGTGTGGCAACTGATGGCTTAGAAAAAGGACTTGATACAGGGAAGTCATTGCAATAGTCCAGGTGAGAAGAATAAGGATGGGAGCTCGAAGGGCAGCTATGTGAGAGAAGAGAAGAACATGGATGGGAGAATTGTTTTTGGCATAGAAACAATGACCTACCAGCTAACTGGACATGGGGATGTGAGGGAGAATGATTAATGGAGATTAAACTCCTTAAAAGTAGCTAGGTATTTTCTTTTGCTATCCCATCTCCTCATCTATCTTCAGTTTCATCTCCTCATTGACCACTTTGTTCTATCCATCCCAAACCAAAAAAAAGTCAAAAAAGAGGGGGACTTTCTCATTGTTTGCTGTTGTCTTCATCAGACCCTTTACTCCAAACAAAGTTCTTCTCTCTTCTTAGGCACTGCTCTGGTCCCCAGTACATTGTCCCTCTCATTTGCTGTTGACCTCAACTATTCTGGTTTTTAGCATTTATGAGAGGCAATTTGAAAGGAGAAAGGACCTATTTGTATATAACCACTTATAGCAGGTTTTTGTGTGGCTAAGAATTGGAAATTTATGAGATGCCCATCAATTGGGGAATAGCTGAACAAGTTGTGGTAAATGATTGCAATGGAATATTATTGTGCTGTAAGAAATGACAAGCAAGATGATTTCAGAAAAACCTGAAAAGACTTATATGAACTGATACAAAGTGAAGTCAGGACAACATTGTACACAGCAACAGAAATATTGTCCAATGAAGAACTATGAATGAATTAGCTATTCTCTCCAATATAATGATATAAGACAATTCTAAAGGACTTATGAATGTGCTATCTGCCTCCAGAGAAAAGATGGATGTCTAACTACAGGCTGTAGCATACTATTTTTCACTTTCTTTTTATCCTTTCTTTTTTGTTCAAGTCTTCTTGTACAAAATTACTTATATGGAAATCTTTTACATGATTGCATATGTATTCAAATTCTGTCTCAGATATCTTTAAGCTGAGTGCCTCTGTTCAAGTCACTTAGTCTCTCAGCCTTAATTTCCTTATTTGTATGATGAAAAAGATATCTCACAGTAGGATACAAGTGGATCTAAAGTGATCTGAATAATATTCATAAAGAGCTTTACGAACCTGAAAAAGTCATATAAAAGGTAACTCTTATCACATATACTAGGTGCTGCTATACAGCATCTGGGTATAAAGTCAAAAACAAACAAATGAACAAACAAAACAACCCCTTTCCCCCCCTAAAAAAAAAAAAAAAAAACCACAATCCCAAGGAGATAGTATCTGCACTCAAGGAGCTTACATTTTAAAGAGAAAGTCAAGATACCAGCATATACAAAAAATATAACTTCCAAAGTCCTTTCAGTCTAGATTTGGGGAAGGTACTAGGCATCCAAATTGGTATCAAATACTTATCTACATTCTCCAGCAGTGACAGGAAGAGATAATGGAGTTTGCAAAAGTTGTGGACTTTCATTTTCAGTTTTTAGAAAACTAATGTTTTCTTCTTATAAGAGTGTTCATTGGGAGAATGTATTTAAGCTAACTCAGACATTACAGAATCTGAGTTTTCCCTTTTCCATTATCTATTTTTAGGATGCTTCTTGCATTCCCCAAACCCCATTAGAATAATGTTTTCATTTTAATCATGCTCTCTGGGCAGACCAAACTTAAGCATAATAAAAACAAAAAATATTATGCAAAATGAAGCATTATAGGAAACTCAGGCCTAATGTGAGCTGCATTTTCAATAATAGCCCAGTGACAGGAGCAGCCTTCAGGCTGGCAAGACATCTGAAGGAGGATGTATTCTTGCCCTGCTGTTTTCCCTCAGTCTAAGGAATCCCATTAGCACTTGAAAAATATTCAGTTCATTGGAAGGAACTTCAGAATCAATGAGATCACAGATCACTTTGAGCATCAATAAGATAGAGTACTCCAAAAGAAAGCAATCTACATGAAGAAGGGCTTACTCTCATGTCAAAGGAGAACTAGTTAAAAGAACTCTAATATCTAACTTGTAGAAAAGGGATCCAGAGAGGAGAAAATATTAGAAAATTACAGCTGTCCATAAGGACCTGGAGTATTATACCTTGGAAAAGGGATTAAATTTGTTTTGCATGACCCAAAAAAGCAAAACTTAGATCAACAGATGAAAGTTCAGCAAGACAAATTTAGGTGTGATATAAGACAAAACTTCATAAAATTAAGATTGTCTGAAAGTAGAATGGAATAAACTGCCCTAGTTCCCCCTGAACAGGGTTAGTGACTTAGATAGTTAGTCTATAGGTTTGACTAGTTGCCCACTAAGACCTTTTTAAACTTTGAGTCTCATGAATCTATAAAACAAAGCTGGGAAGATTACTGGAGTATTAACAGAATTTAAGTCTTTTGTTATTTTGGAATGGTTCATGTTTATTATTTCCTTCATTCTTTTTAATATGCAGTCCTTTCAAAAAGAAGATAATATTCCAGAATCAATGTAACTAGGACATTCAAGAAAAAGGACAAATAAGAGTTCTATAACATTGCAGTTTGAAGAGGGATGAAGAGGAAAGGTAATGTAACTGTAGAAAGAAGAAAAACAAATGAAACAAAGTAAGAAAAAGGAGAAAAAACAAGGCAAGAAAATGAAAAAGAAAGAGGCAAAAAAGAGAAATAGCCTTCAAGGTAGGGAAGCTCTGAAGAGTTATGTGTTAACCCATTTTGGGGTTATTGTCCAGTCATTTCAGTTGTGTCCAATTCTTTTGTGATTCCCTTAAGGGTTCTCTGGACAAAGATACTACAGTAGTTTGTCACTTTTCCCCTCCAGGTCATTTTATAGATAGAGAAACTGAAGCAAACAGGATTAAGTGACTTGCCCAGAGTCATACAGCTAGTGAGTGTCTGGGACCAGATTTGAGCTGAGGAAGAGGAATCTGACTCCAGGCCCAGCACTTATTCACTGCATCACCTATCCTCTCATAACTCAATATAAGGAACTCTTTTTTATTGTACAGTGTCATCTTTCCTGATTATCAGAGTAAATGATCAATTTTCATCCCTGTCTTTTGGAATTTCAATGGACTAACTAGCACTATAGAATACTCTTTTATGCACTCGAATATACAGATCTTAATTTTACCAAAATCTGTTTTTTTGGGGAAAAAAAAGGGTTACTTTTTTCCTCAATGAAGAAGAAAAGATTTTGAGCCTCTTCTTGTGCTTCTTTGTAGAATAAAATGTTTGTATTTCTTTATGATTGTTAGGATCACAAATTAAAAGATATGACATAAAAAGAAAAAAAGAGAAAAATTCAGCTAAGTAATAGGGTTCTGGAGCTGTTCTTCCCTCCTTTCTTCTGGTACTTCTGGGGTTTGGCAGTGTCTGCCCCATCATGTAACCTCTCAGTCCGAAAGGAGTCATAGTAACCCCAATGGTCTATATGAAAGAAAATTCCCTCAGCTGTGGTCTGTGTAGGCCCAGATGGCACTGTGACCCTGGCTGCATAGGGAGACGCAGAGGAGAAGAGCCAACCAGGAGCAGCAGGAGGCTCTAGTAATTAGATTCTGTTAGCTTGATGAAACAAATTGGAGGCAAGAGACTCACATTAAGGATGAAAGGAGAGGAGCATTTTTCAGATATTATGCCTTTGAAGGAACTGCTAATAAGAACTCTACAGTGCAGGTAAGAATAAATATCATAAATGATGCTAATAAAATGGTAGCGATATCACTGCCAGGCATAAACCCTTAATTAGATCAAAGACAATCACCAAAGTCCCACATACACCAAAATGTCTAGAGCAGCACTTCTTTTGTGGAAGCAAAGAACAGAAAACCAAGTACATGCTCATCATGTAAGGAATGATCAAATTGTGGAACACGGAAATAAAAATGCTACTATAGTGTGAGACATGACAGAAATGAAGAATTCAGAGAAGCACAGGAAAGCATGAGTGGACCCAGAAATGGAGTAAGCAGAACCAGGAAACAGTGCACAATGATCTCTGCAATGCAAATGGAAAGAATAAGAAAGGAAGGAAGGAAGGGAGAGTCAAGACAGAATTGACTTTGTGAGAGTCAAGAGACAGACAAAAACAGAGGCAGAGAGACAAACAGACACAGAGACAGAGATAGAGAGAGAAACATAAAAAGAGACAGAGAGATAGAGAGAGAGGCAGAGAGACAGATACAGAGACAGAGATAGAGACACATAAAAAGAGACAGAGAGACACAGAGATAGAAAGAGAGGCAGAGAGACAGAGAGACAAACAGACACAAAGACAGAGACAGAGACAAACAGACACAGAGACAGAGATGGAGAGAGACATATACACAGAGACAGAGACACAGAGATAGAGAGGCAGAGAGACAAACAGACACAGAGACAGAGAGAGAGAGACAGACACAGAGACAGAGATAGAGAGAGACATATACACAGAGACAGAGAGACACAGAGATAGAGAGACAGACACAGAGACAGAGATAGAGAGAGACACACAGAAACAGAGAGACAGAGACAGAGATAGAGAGACACAGTCAGAGATAGAGACAGAGAGAGAAACAGATGGAAAAACAAAGATAGAGAGACAAACACACAGAGACAGACAGAGAAAGAGATAAAGAGATACAGAGAGAGAGACAGAGACAGAGAGACACAGAGAAAATGAGAATGCTGTGCAATTATAATAACCAAGTTTGGCCTCTGAGAAGAACTGAGAAAATTGATCTCACTTCTTGGTAGAGCTAAGGTACTATAGAGTACTGTATATACTGACAGTTGATATGTTGTTTGGTTTGGCTGAACTTGTGTGTGTGTGTCTGTCTGTATGTCTGTGTGTCTGTGTGGTGTTTATCTTGGGTATTTGGAGAAAAGGGTATTTGAAGTACACAGATGATCTAGTTAGATTGGCTATCACCTTAATATCTTTGGTCCAATTTGGCTATTCCTGGAACAAACTTCAAGTAATAATAGCAAGAATTGCAGATAATAGTAGCAACAATAAAAGCAAAAACAACAATCCTATAGATTAAAAACTTACAGATAAACTTTTTGAAGTTTGGAGGAGTAGCTGACAAAAGGTTCAGACCACTGAATGTATTAAATTTAATGAATAACCAATACTGCTTTAATCTTGCATGGAGTCTATGGAATGACTAAAATACACCACTGGAACCAAAAGGCCATCTGTGGGTAACATCCGCATGAACTTAATCAGAGCTGTGGAACAGCCAGTTAGTTGAGTCAAGCAGATTTGCTTACTACAAATATGGAGATTTGATGGCAATACACTGCCAGAACAAGGCTAATTAAAGAAAGGTCACCTTATGGAAGCTTGGACCTAATGATCTTGGCAGATTTTTTTTTTTTTTTAGAACAACAGTAAAACTTCAGCATATCATTGCAGATTGTAAAAACTGAGCACTTATTTAGTATCCAGGATGCAATCAAATGACCAAAATTATACACCAGAAGCTTGCATGCTTTCCTTCATAAATAGCTGACAAATCCCTGTGCTACATACACAAAACAAAATATCCTTTGAGAAGTAAACAAATAAACCACACTGGAATTAGAGCATCATCATAGCAAAACTTTTGTCCACAACTGTGCAGACATAAGAATGACCTGTATAAATTTAAGAATAACATTTTTTTAATATCACTATATTGAATTCTCCCTATCTATCAAATATTTGTATCAAATGAAAAGCTCTCAAAATACAGAGACCTAGCAAGAGAAAATTTCACAACCTAAGACTTTTCTTCCTAGTCAAAGAAATCATTCTATATGCCTCTGTACAGATAATTTCTATCTAAACACCAAATATAAAATGAGAATGAAAAAATATCTAAAATTAAAACTTTGAGGGTTTGCAAAATACTTTAAGTACATTATTACACTTGATCCTGATAAAGTGTGTGCTATTATCATCTACATTTTACACATGAGGAAAATAAGATACCCAAAGGTTAAGTGACATGCTCAGTTAACTACGAAGTGTCTGATGTAAGGTAGGAAAATAGTTCCTCCTGAATTTTAACCTGGCACTCTATCTACTATACCATGCCCTCTTTTTTATATTCTCTTTTCTTTAGTTAGAAGAGGCTCAAGAAGGGCCTAACTACACTATTCGAATCTCCTAGAGAATCTTTTCAGCTGCTATTCTGTGTGTTTTCCCACTGCTCTTCCTAAGAAAGAGGGAAGCAAGTATATTGAGTGTATTTTCCTCCGCTGGCTACCTAGTGTTCTATGGCTTTACTTTCCCTGATGACATTGAGCCTGTTTATTAGGAAAAACAAGTATCTGAAAAGATGATTTAAATAGAGAGAGCCCCTGCTGCATTCTCCATGTAGTGATTGCTTTGGGATTCTAAGGGAATGCTTAAGAGACCCAGAGCTGACAATGAGACTGGTACAAAGACAAGGTGAAAATAGTATGTACTTGGAGACCCGGGTTCACAAGCTGGTTCCACTGTGTGACTTGAGAATTTTCAGAGATTTCAAGACTTCAGATCTTGGGATCAATGGACTGAAAGTTGCCAAAATTTTTCTGAACATACATGAATCTCAAGATCTTTTTGACATGACTTCTCTGTGAGCTGAACAGAGCCCATGGGAGTTTTATCCTTAGCTGAAATTATGTAAATAGTGAAAAGACAGGTAGAAAAAGAAAATAATGGTAATGCTGAGAGAGGAAGCAGACTGTATCTTTGTTGAAAATATTTTGGAAGGCTATCCCTTACAAGAATATGAAATATTATATACCAAGGGAACTAATACCAGTTTCTCATCAGCAACCTGATGTTGCCTTTCTGATGGCAAAACTCTATACCTTTTATTTAGAGAATAGGAATAGTATAATAGAGTCCAAGAAATAGAATCTGACAGCAGTCCATTCAAATTCTATTTCTTATAGTATGTAACTCTAAGTATATCACTTAACCTCTCTGAGTTTTTGTCCCTAATTTGTAAAATAGAGATAATAATACTGTTGTATCCAATTCACGAGGTTTTGTGGGGACCCAAATGAGATAATGCATCTAAAATAATTTACAATCCTTGATATGCTGTATAAATATCAGAAGCTATTGCTGTTATTACATGTCAATAGACACATTAGCTCATGTTTCTCCACAAAACCCAGGAAAGAAATAACCTTTCACTCTATTCTTACCCACAGCCCAAAGAATAGCACACTCATGATATGTATCATACATATCATACAAAATGCCAACATAATAGAGAGAAATCCAACCAAATTGGATTGCCCAAGAAGAATTTAGGGTTGTCTTGACATTATAGATTTAATTTGGGATATCCACGCTTTCAAATAGGGGGTACCTATTTAAGGCATAGATATACTGCATTTGGAACCTTGAACCTGCCTGGTGGGTCATGGGATCATTGGTTAAGATCTGGAAGAGACCTAAGAAACCATCTAGTCTCAACCACCATTTTTACAGAAACTGGGACCCAGAGCGATTAAAGCACCTCCCCAAGATCATCCTGGTAACAAATAACAGAGGTAAGATTTGTGCCCATGTCCTCTAACTCCAAAACCAGGGCTTATTTCTATGTAAGAAGCAGATGAAATGCTTATATTTATTTGGGCTGGTCCACATGACAACACGGAGAAGTACATTTTAATTTAAATGAGACATTTTCATCTTCTCAAAAGAAACAAAAATATAAAGCAAATTACTGAGCCTAAGTTATCTGAAAATCCAAAGAGATATATGTTTGTAGTTCTGACCTCATAGGCTAGAGGAGGGTTAATAAGAAAATAGTGTATGTAACATACTTTGTACCCAGGGAGCACTGTCTGTGCCCTCTATGATTATTAAGAATAAGCTGGTGTTGGTTTTGCACATAAGTCAAAGGGAAGCTTCAGACACATTAAGACCAATTGGATTTATGTGCCATTGCTCTTATTACTAGAAGACTCTGCTCTAGCCAGCATTATTTCCTCTACCAGACTCCCCAGAGTCAGCAGGACATGATTAAATCATTCAAAGGAGTGACCATTTTTCTTGTACCACCCCATGCGATCTCTTGGGAACAAAGCAAGCCCAGCACCAAGGGTGTCTTAGGTTTGCTGCCCTTTGCAGGAATCATACTGGTACTAAGCAAGGAGAGGATGTGGGTAGCCTTCCACCATCATAAAAAAAGAGCAATAGACAGGTCTGATGGTGGTTTGTGCTGCTCTTTCCATGTTATTTTTCTAACCCACTCTGTGTCCTTGCTTTGGATTCCCACTGCAATCTCTTTTACAACTCCCAAAGTATACTTTGGATGTATTTACTACAATTAGCTCTTTAGTTTAATCCTAACTTGTCAATTCAATGATGGCTTAGCCCATAGGATTTCCCACTTAGGTTATCCTTCTCAAGATCAGTCAGATTATTCCTAATCACCATCATTCCTCATCTCTGCAGAGGGCAAGGACCTGACATTCAAATCAAGTAGCAAACAATTCGAGGACCCCAATCCCTTTGGTGGGACAATGAGGTGACTCTGTTTCTTGCTACTGTCTGTATAAGAAGATTTGCCTTAGCCAATGTCTCTGTGAAGTACGTGTTGAGTATGTTTGGTAATATTTGATACAGAAAAAAAACAGGAGGAAGAGGAAGATCAAGATAGGGCCCAGCAGCGTAGCTGCAGACCCAGTGGCTCCCTCAGAACCACTCACAGGCCCCTTCTTCTCCCCTGACCACTTTAGGGCCACCTGACCACAATTTGCATTTTCTATCTTGGGACTCGACATAAGTTAATGCCAAAGCAGGTTGGGAATATTTCTCCAGTTATGTTCTCAAGTGTGTGGGTTGGGGCTCTAGGGGAAGGGGATTGATTCTCTAAGAGAGGGGTATTTGTGGATGAATGACCTACTGGGATGCACAAGTACAACAATAAGTGAATGAATGTGTAGCTGCAGGTCCTGATGAGCTGGAAGAGGTGGGGTCTTTCTGTCCCATGAAGGAAGGACGATGCACACATTAGGAGGGATGATGGGAGAATCCCACTCTACTTCCCTAGAGACAAGAGTAAATAGGTAGTGGGAAGGAGTAAGGTGAAAGTTCAATTCAGCCAATGTTTCTCAAACTTGTTCTATGTGTATGACACTGCACTAGGCAATGGAAAGACACTAACCCCCTCTCCTGCTGCTCATCAAAAGAAAAGAAATGGTTCCTGCCCTCAAAATGCTTACATTCTACTGGGCAGGGAGGATACGGCCTGTGTACGAATAAATACAGAGTACTTACGAGAGAGAAATTACTTATAAGAGAGGAAAGACCTTGAGTAGCCCAGAACATTTCAATGGTGCTTTAAACTGAGATAAGGCAAGAGTGCAACCCAGATGTGGGGAACCACTTATAGAAAGACTGGAGGAGAGGGACAGAATGTTGTAAGTGTGAGAACAGGCTTGTTGGGTTGGTATAGAGAACACCTAAAAGTCACCAATATCTAATAATTCTGGAGAAGTAGGTGGGAGTCTGATTATGCCTCTCTGAATGGCAAGCTGTATAGTTTTTATTTTCACTTAGGAAAACATGAAGCCACTGAAGATTTTCTGAAAGCTCGTTGTTTTAAGTTGTTTTTGTTTTTGAAGAAATAAGAGGGAAGCACTGTAACAGTCAGATTTGTGTTTTAGGCACTGATATTTTCTTCGGAGATTACTTCCCTCATGTGTGTATATATGTGCATATGTATATGTGGATGGATACAGACATGGTGTATACATATATTATACATACACTATGTGTGTTACATACAGGTATTATATTATATATTATATGTACATATACATATATTATACATGTGGATGGATATGGATACATGCCAATGTAAATATACACATGTGTGTTTGCATGTTCCTGTCTCCATTAGACTGGGAACTTCCTGAGGGCAAAGGCTATTTCTGCCCTTCTCTGTATCTCTAACCCTTAGCAAATGGCTGACACATAGGAGGTATAGAATAAATGCCTGTTAAATTGCCTTGATTTAAATGAGGGGTTAGTTTGGGAGACAAATAGATAAGGTCTGTTAGGCTCATGTTAATTTCAGAATATTTTTGGGATTTGTAGATCAAAGTAAATGTCCAGCAGACAGCTCTTAATGCAGTTAATGCAGGATATGTAGAATATGGAGATCTGGCTTCATCTACATAGACATGATGATGGAACCTATGGAAATAGATCAGATCACTTCAGGCACTTATTGGTTCCATGCTGAAATGAGAAGGTCATTATGCTGTTCTTGTCTGCCTCACCTATTTATCTACAATATAAGAAAGATAATGAGATAGCCCTGCTTTAAGATAGTCAGGCTTTGAGTGACAAGATAGTCTGCCTACTTGCTGTACCAGATCTAAAACTATATTATAAAGCAGCGGTCATCAAAACCATTTGGTATTGGCTGAGTGGTCGATCAGTGGCATAGGATAGGATATCAGGACAATCTAGGTAATAACGTTAGCAATTTAGTGTTTGGTAAACCCAAAGACCCCAGCTTTTGGGATAAGTACTCACTATTGGGCAAAAACTGCTGGGAAAATTGGAAACTAGTGTGGAAGAAATTAGGGCTTGACCCACACCTAACACCACATACCAAGATAAGATCTAAATGGGTTCATGATCTAGATATAAAGAGTGATTTTGTAAGCAAGTTAAAGGAACGTAATATAGTTTTTCTCTCAGGCCTGTGGAGATGGAATAAATTTATGTCCAAAGAAGATCTGGAACTCTTAATTGAACACCAGATGGATAATTTTGATTATATTAAGTTAAAAAGTTTCTGTACAAATAAAACTAATGCAGACAAGATTAGGAGGGAAGCATCAAATTGGGAAATCATCTTTACATTTATGGATTCTGATAAAGGTCTCATCTCTAAGATATATACAGAATTGTCTCATATATATATATAAGAATTCAAGCCATTCTCCAATTGATAAATGGTCAAAAGATATGAACAGACAATTTTCAGAGGATGAAATTAAAACCATCTCTAATCATATGAAAAGTTGCTCCAAATCACTATTGATCAGAGAAATGCAAATTAAGACAACTCTGAGGTACCACTACACACTTGTCAGATTGGCTAAAATGACAGGAAAAGTTAATGATGAATGTTGGAGGGGATGTGGGAAGACTGGGACACTGATACATTTTTGGTGGAGCTGTGAACGGATCCAGCCATTCTGGAGAGCAATTTGGAGCTATGCTCAAAAAGTTATCAAACTGTGCATACCCGTTGACCCAGCAGTGTTTCTACTGGGCCTATATCCCAAAGAGATCTTAGAGGAAGGAAAGGGCCCCACATGTGCAAGAATGCTTGTGGCAGCCCTTTTTGTAATGGCTAGAAACTGGAAACTGAAGGGATGCCCATCAATTGGAGAGTGGCTGAACAAATTATGGTATATGAATGTTATGGAATATTATTGCTCTGTAAGAAACGACCAGCAGGATGATTTCAGAGAGGCCTGGAGAGACTTGCATGAACTGATGCTGAGTGAAACGAGCAGAACCAGGAGATCATTATTCACGGCAACAACAATACTATATGAGGATCAGTTCTAAGGGACGTGACTCTCTTCAACAATGAAATGCTTCAAACCAGTTCCAATTGTTCACTGAAGAAAGCCATATACACCCAGAGAGAGGGATGTGCAATGTGGACCACAACATAACATTCTCATGCTCTCTATTGAGGTTTGCTTGCATTGTATTTCCTTTATCGGATTATTCTTTCTTGTAGATATGATTCCTCCTGCACAAAAAAAATGATGTGTGGCAATAACTATACATATATTCGATTTCTTAAGTATTCTAACATAATTATCATGTAGTGGATATCCTGCCATCTAGGGGAGGGGTGGGGAGTAACGGGGAAAAATTTGTAACAGAAAGCTTTGTAAGGGTTAATGTTGAGGAATTACCCATACGTATGCTTTGCAAAAAAAGTATTAATAAAATAAAAAATAAAAGGATAGTCTGCCTATTCCTTCTGAGAAAAGTCAATCCTGCCTTTTTCCAAGAAAATGACTTCAATTCATTTTCATGAATATCAGTTATTAAGTGCCTACTGTATACAGTCAGAAGGGATGCTGGATCTTGAGTCAGAAAGACTCATCTTCTTAAGTTGAAATCCAGCCTCAATCACTTACTAGCTATGGCCGTGGGCAAATCACTTCACCATGTTTGCCTCAGTTTTCTCATCTGTAAAGTGAGCTGGGGAAATAAATGACAAATCCCTCCAGAATCTTTGCCAAGAAGACCCCAAAAGAGATCACAAAGAGTTGGACACGACTGAAATGACTGAACAAGTGAGATACTATCTCACACCCATCAGAGTGGCTACAATTTCAGAAAAGAAATATGACAAATACTAGAGGGGGTGGGAGAAAATAGGTACTTTGAGGCATTGCTGGCAGAACTGTGAAGTTGATCAACCATTCTGCAGAAGAATTGGGAACTATGGGCTTAAAATTGTGCATAACCTTTGATCTGATAATAGCATTGCTAGGTCTATTTCCCAAAGAGATGAAAGGAAAAAAGAATTATATGTGCTAAAATATTTAAAGTAGCCCTTTTGGTGGTAGAATACAGAACTGAACTTGAAAAGATGCTCAACAATGGGGAAATGGCTGACCAAATTGTGGTATATGATTGATGGGATATTGTGCTATAAGAAATAATGAGCAAGGTGATTTGGGGGGGGGGGGGACCATGGCAAGACTTATATGAACTGATAGAAAGTGAAATCAGAAGAACTAAGAGAACATTGTACACAGTAATAGCAATTTTGTAATGATAATCTACTTCGAAAGACTTAACTTCTCTTTTCAATACAATGATCTAAGACAGTTCCAAAAATTCATGCTGAAAAATGCTATCTATTCCAGATGGAGAACTGATGGACTCTTGAGTGCAGATTGAACACATTTTTTTCCTTTATTTTTCTTGCTTTTTTTGGAAACCTAGTGAATGTGAAATATTTTGCATGACTTCCTGTGCAGAACAGGTATTGTTTTTTTCTTATCTCCTCAATGGGTAGGGAAGGGGTGGAGAGAGGAGGAGAATATGGAACTGAACATAAAATAAAAATTAAGTACATACTGCATTCCAGGTACTATACTAAGGGTACTAAGGGAAAATGAAAAAAGCCCTTGCCCTTAAAGAAGCTTATATTCTACTGAAGGGATGAAACATATGCACAAATAAATAAATAAAAAGCACATGCAGTATAATAGAAATAATTTCAAGAAAAGAGTGGTAGTAAGTGGAGACCTGAGGGGAAATGGAATTAGGAAAGGTCTTTTGAAGGAAATGGCACCTGAACTGTGCTATGAGAATCAAGGGATTCCTCCATGAATGAAAATCGGGGAGTTCAATTATATCAAACCACTTCACTCCTGATTTTTTCCTCCTGGAACTAATTGGAAGAGTTCTAGAATTCATTTTGCAAATGGAATCTTCTTGTTCTCCCTCCACAATTCCCACTCCTTGGGCATCAGTGTGCCTGTGGGGGAAGGTGGACAACTAATTTTCTTGCCTTTTGGTCTGAATTAAATCTAGGCAAAAGAAAATAAATCTTGTTGGGACCGCTCCACCCTCAGACTTGCCTGGTGACAGCTGGAAGCCTGGTCTTCAAGGACAAGAAAACTGGCTGAGGTATTCAAGGTGAGTAAAAGATATTGCTTGGTGGGCCTATCAGGAAGGTACAGAGACTTCAGTACATTTTCCAGGCTTTGTTTCTTTGATCAGAGATTATAAAGAAGATAACAGATTTTCTTTTGAATAACAGCTTACATTTACATAGCACTTTAAGGTTTATGTAATAATTTGCAAAGCACTTGAAGCACATTAATCCATTTCATCTATAAGATAACCCTGTGAAATTGGAGCTATTCTTATTCCCATTTTACAGATAAGGAAAATGAGGCTCAGATAATAAATGAATAGAAAAGCATTTATTATATATCAGGCCAGGGTTTTGGTCACAAGGAGAAAAAAAAAACTAGTTTTTAATTGCTCTCAAAGAGCCAGGTGCCCATTGAGGGAAGACAATACATAAAAGGACATTTTAATTTCAGGTCAAAAGGCAAGTCCTTAAATCACATAAACAGTTAAGAAGCTTGTGCCTGGAAGACTGCAGGCCATAGAGGCAAGGACAGATAGGAAGACCTGGCCATCCTCCATATCATTGGAACAAATGGAATGGTGGATATCCATCTCATTTCAAACCTTGGGAGCTTAAAGCAGCTTGGACAAGGGAGAAGCTTGAGCATCCCAAATAGGTTAAGGGATGATTAAAATGCTTACTCAGAATCACAAGCTAGTAAGTGCCCTTGGCAAGATTTTTTTTTTCCTGAGGCAATTGGGGTTAAGCAACTTGCCAGGGGTCACACAGCTAGGGAATGTTAAGTGTCTGAGATCAGATTTGAACTCAGGTCCTCCTGACTTCAGGGCTGGTGCTCCTTGGCAAGATTTTAACCCAGGTTTTTGTGATTCCAATTTTAATATCTTTTATTTTCCTGAAGTACAGATTATGATGTCTTGAATTTAGTATTTAGTAATCCAACAAAGTCAACATCTACTAGGTCCAGAAGAGTAATCTTTAGCCACAGAATCCTAAAATTAAAGTGATCTTGATCATTTAGCCTAATCCCAAGAAGGTAATTAATCAATCATCCAGTTTCCCCTCTAGTAGTTCAACCTCAGTTACCTCGTTTATAAAATGGGGATAATAACATATACTAGTACTCCTTTCACAAAACTGTTGAGAGAAGTAAATGAAATAAAGTTGTGTTAAATGGGTAAGTAAGGGTCCACACAGTGGAGAGCACTGGATTTGGAATCAAGAGGCCTCATCTCCGGGAGTTAATCTCTGGCCTCAGACATTTTCTAGCTCTGTGACCCTGGACAAGGCACTTTGCCTCAGTTTCCTCATCTGGAGCCAGAGAAGGAAATGGCCAACAACTCCTGTATCTTTGCCAAGAAAACCCCCAATGGGGTCACAGAGTGAATAACAAGTGGGTAAATTATAAAATGTAAAGCAAACATAAAATTTGGTTTCTAAGGCTCTTTACATGGCCTCAGCCATATTATACATGATTCCCCTTCCCACACTCTCTGATCCAGTCAATCTAGATTTTTTCCTCTTCCTAAAATAATCTCTCTTCTCTATTCCCAGAGTATTCTCTCTTCCCTTCATTCTTATGGAGTTCCTTACTTCCTTAAGTCAGTTGAAGCCCCAATGTTTACATGAAGCTTTTCCTGATCTACTCTCCCCAACCCAACCTGCTTCTATCATCTTTCCCTAAACTACCTTGTCTTCATTTTGGATTTATTCTCTATGCACTTATACATGCACATGTTGTCATCTCATATAAAAGGGAAGCTCTGCCCGAGTCACGTCTCAAGGCTAACCATCACATTTAAGGGATCATTCACCAGCCAATTTCATTTTACTTTTTTGGGGAATGCTACCTAAGAATTGAACAAGGCTAACTTTGTTCTCTCAAGTCTGAGCATAACCTAGATGAAGTTATTCTAAGATACTGACTCCCTCTTTTGTGGCCATTTTTATCTGTCTCCATTAAGGAACAATCCCCCACGGCCATAAATGCCACCAGAGAGGGATGGATGATAGATATAAATTATTAAAGAAGTTGTTACTGCAGGTGAAGAGCCTGAGTAAGACTTCTTTCCTTCCTTTAGTCATTCAACAAATATTTATTAAACATTTATATATTGCCAAGGACTGTGCTGAGTAAGGGAATCTTGACAACAAAGCCAGGTCCTGCCCTCACAGAAGTTATATTTTTAATGGAGTACCTGAATGTCATGGGCTTTGGTGTGAGGATTTATTGAATGAATGAAACAAATAAGCTGAGATTGTGCTACACAACCCTGTACTTTGCTACACATTCCCTGGTATCCCTCAGATAATGAGTCTACCTTCTGTGAATGACCACTCCAGTTGAGAAGCAGGCTTTTGATTACATTTCCAAGATTCAATTGACAAATATTAAATGTCTACAATGGTCCAGCTAGTGGAAGAACCAAAACAAAAAAAAATGTAAAAAGTAGTCCTTGTTCTCAAAATAAAAAAAAAAAAAAACCTTACATTTATCCAGAGAAATGCATTTAAAATATATGCATGCAAGACCCAGGATGAGATCTCTACGTAAGCCAGCTGTAGACTGGGGGGGGGGGGTCTCTCCATTCACCAATACCATTCACCAAAAATAAAATGGGAAAAAAGTTATTGACTTGAAAATTCTTTTTTTTTTCCCACAGAAAATCAGGTGAGAACCAGGAAAATGGCCCTTTCTTTTTCAGTGTTTGGGCCTGATATATCACTGTGGTTCACAGCACATAAAATACTAAGCTTGATGGCTATCAAAATGTACTGACTTACTACAGCCTGGCTTCTCCAGCTGATAAAATGAGACAATCTTAGGGCCTCCCCCCCACCCCCCCACCCCGCCACCTCTCTCTGCCTCTCTGTGTCATGGTTTAGCATTCACATACTCATTCAGCCTTATACAAGCCTCATGCAATATTAAAATGTTTATGCAACCCTTTCTGTGCTCCAAGCTGCTGCAAATGTTCTCAGTGTGCAAGGAAGAAGGAGAATAATGTGCCTCTGCTCTCTCAGGGGAGTGGGTGACTCCAATCCAAGGCTGGTCTCATCCCTCCATGATTAATTGGAGCAATAAATCTGAGCAGGCTGATTCCAATCAGATCACGATCTTCTCAGCTACCTGGCCCTCCTTGGGGAGCCCCACCCCTAGCATGGATTGAGGGCATTGGTCGGGACTTTGCCACATGAAGCATGCTTACCAGGGGTAGAAGATGGCTAGTGCTGGGTGGGGCAGCAGAAGACATAGGATCTGGCTCTTAATTCCCATCTGACCTTGGGCATTGCATGCAAACACTTCCAACCTCAGTGTCTCTGCATGTAAACCAGGGATAATACTATCTGCCATCCTATCAACCTTGCAGCGCTTTGGGGAGGATCCAGGACTGAACATGCTCTGTCCCGAAAAGACCTGGGTTCAAACTCCACCCCTTGAAGATTAATATCCATGTGATTGAACAACTTAATTAATCTCTCTGAGCCTTCATTTACTTGTTTATAAAATCAGGGGGTTGGAAGAGATGGACTTTGAGGTCTCCTCCAACTCTAGACCCATCATTCTAAAATCCACGGAATTCATATGTGTGAAAGTATTTTAAAAATGCTAGACATGAGAACTATTAAGTTATAGAAGGAAAAAAAATTTCTTAGCCCTCAAAGCATCATTTCGATAGGCCCATAATTCAGGTGGTACAGTCATATTAGCATGGGCAACATATGAAACATTAAATAAATGTTGGTACATGTATTATTTATGTAATACAAGCTGGACATTATGTGCCTCAGCCCAGCCTGGAAAGGCAGACTTTCATTATCCTGCTTTTTTTAGATCCTTTATTGCCAGATATCTGAGCTCAATGATACACGCAGGCCATGACAGAAAAGTTAATCCCAATCCAATATATTATTAATGATCATGAGGCACCTGGAAGAACGCATTGGCTTTAATAGGAAACTGAGTCCCAGAGAGAAGAAATTTCCTGTATCAGCAGCATAATAGCTTAATAAGACCAGGACATAAAATTTTGGGGTACATGTTCTAAGGTTCTAACCAAGAGCCCTATTGGATTTGTTTATAAAGAGAATGTGACTCATCCATACCCAGGGAAAACCATCAACTTTCCATCTGTTCATTCTCATGGCATGATGCCCTCTCAATATATAAATCTCTTAAGTCAGGAGGACCTGAGTTCAAATCTGGTCTCAGACACTTAACATTCCCTAGCTGTGTGACCTTGGGCAAATCACTTAACCTCAACTGCCTCTGCAAAAAGAAAAAAAAACAATATACAAATCTTCTCTGGCTTATTCAGATATTAGAAGAACTTTCATTTTGGAAGATGTCTCCATCCTTTCTACTAAGTTGGTCAGGTTTAGCTCAGGTGGTTAGGATACAATGCCAAAAAATCCAAAGTCACAAGTTCAAGCTCCACATGATACCAACATGGATTCCACTTTGTGGTGCCAGACTATATCCTTTAGCCCTACCTCTCAGTCAACAAATACTTATTTAGCATTGTGTGCTTGATTTTGTGTCAGCCACTGTGACAGGCACTAGAGAAATAAATGCACAATCTGTACTCACCAGGAACTGACGTTCTATTTTTTTGGATTAAACATGTGCAATTCTTCTAAACATATTTCCATATTCATCATGCTGTGCAAGAAAAATCATATCAAAAGGGAAAAACAATTTAAAAAAGAAAATAAATAACAGCAACAAAGATGAAAATACTATTCTTTGATGCACATTCAGTCTTCATAGCCCTCTCTCTGGATGCAAATAGCACTTTCAATCACAAGTCTATTGGAATTTCCTTGAATCACCTCATTGTTGAAAAGAGCCAAGTCCATCAGAGTTGATCATCACATAATCTTGCTGTTGCTGTGTTCAATGTTCTCCTGGTTCTGCTTACTTCATTCAGCATCAATTCATATAATAAACATTTCCAAACTTTTGTGAAACAGCCTGCTCATCATTTCTTACAGAACAATAATATTCTATTATATTCAGATAACATACCTTATTCAGCTATTCCCCAACTGATAAGCATCCACTCAATTTCCAGTTCCTTGTCACCACAAAAAGTGTTGCTAAAAACATTTTTGTTTTTCTCTTTTATTATCTCTTTGGGATATAGAGCCAGTAGAGACACTGACGGATCAAAGGATGTAAATAAAGAAACTGACTATCTAACGGGGAAATACAATATGTGAATAATTAAATATTCATATGATATATACTGAATAAATTTTTCCCCTGAGGCAATTGGGGTTAAGTGACTTGTCCAGGGTCACACAGCTAGGAAGTATTAAGTGTCTGAGGCTGGATTTGAACTCAGGTACTCCTGACTTCAGGGCCGGTACTCTATTCACTGTGGCATCCAGCTGCCCCCAAGTTTAGATTTTTTAAAAGGCAATTTCCTAGTGGAATTAGCTAGTTGGCACAGTATATAGAGTGCAAAGCCTGTAGTCAGAAATACTCATCTTCCTCAGTTCAAATCTGACCTCAGATACTTATTATTTGTGTAATTCTGGCCAACTTACTTAAATCTGTTTGCCTCAGTTTTCTTATGTATAAAAGGAGCTGGAGAAGGAAATGGCAATCACAAGAAAATTCCAAATAAAAGCATAAATAATCAGACACTACTGAAATAACTAAGCAGTTTCATAAAGAGAAGTTATCAGTAGCTGAAGGTGGTCAGCATAGGCAACCAAAATACAAGGGTGGGAAATAGAGTCATTTGCAAAGAATGACAAGAGGGGTAGTATATGGAAGGCATAATGGAGAAAAAAAAAGATAAGGAGGGAAAACTAAGAAGGCCCCTGGTTATGACAGAAAGATGTTATATTTGAGAATGTGGGAGTAATAGGGAGCTACCATGGTTTATTAAGTACAAGGATAACATGAGCAGTCATATACTACTAGAAATCACTTTGGCAGTTGAATGGAAGTTGAATTGATGTGGGGAGAAATTTGAGGCAGGGAAATCAATTGTAAGGTTACTATAATAATTTAGGGAAGAAAGAGGAGATTAGTGCTTGAACTAGGATGATGGCAATAAGAGTGGAGAAAAAGGACATATATGAGAGATGTTGTAAAGGCAAAAATAATGAAATTTGACAATGGACTGGACATGCCAGATAAATAAGGACTCAAGATTGACATTAAGGTTATGATCCTGGGCAACTTAATGGATGGTGGGATCCTTGGAAGTATTATAGAAGGTCAGAAGGAAGAATGTGAGGAGAAAGATGAGACTTGTTGAGTTGGAGATGTCTACCATTTTGAGCTATCCAAAAGGCAGTTGGTAGTGTCAGTCTTTGTCTCATAAGAGAAGCTAGGACTTGATATATAGATCTGGAATCATCTATATAGAGAAAATAGCTGAGTCCATGGAAGCTGATAAAATTATAAAGAGAAAACATGGTGCAAAAAAGAGAAAACAGAACAATTTTGGGGACATTCACTGTTAGTGGTCATGATATAGATGGAAAACTAGTAAAACAGACTAAAAAGATGCAGCCATCTAAATAGGAAGAGAGCCAGAAGAGGATAATATCAGGAAAACATAGAAAAAGAAGGTAATCAATAGTGCTAAATGCTTCAAAGAAGGAGATTGAGAAAAGATCACTGAAATTGCCATTGAAGAGATCATTGGTAACTCTAAAAAAAGGTAGTTTCAGTTTGAACAATGAGGTAGGAAACCAGATTTCAAAAAAAAAATTGAGCAGAGAGTGAGAAAAACGGAAGTAGAGAAACAGGCACAGGCTGCTTACTCAAGGAGTCTGGGATAAGAGATAAAGGAAAATAATGGGAATAGTTGGAATAAATGAGGGATTTTTAGGGATTGGGGGAGACATTTGTAGGCAGCAGGAAAAGATCCAATAGACAGAGAGAGATCAAAGAAAATAGAGAAAGGATAATAGCAAAGTAAATTTGCTGGAGGTGGGAGGGAATGGGATCAAGGGTATATTTAGAGGGGCTGGCAATAAAGGAAGAGATAGTGAAAGTTCCCTAGGTGGAATGAGGTAAGGTGCTCAGTTGAAAGTGTGAGGGAGAGGTGTAGTGGGAGACTTGAGGAAATATGAAAACATTTAGAATAGCCATTTGGGGGAATTAAATAGTGAATTTGATTAAGGAGGAGAAAAGTAAATACTTTTCTTTAATGAGGGCCCAATAGAGAATAGATAGCAAAAGTTTTTCATGAACCAAATCAGCAAGGTTTCATGTTTCCCTCCAGCTCTACTCAATAGCATATAGAAAAGAACAAAGGAGAAAAAACACAAGAATGATCATTTAGGTTTGTCAAGTATAAGGGTAAAGCTTAATTAACTATTCCATTTCACTTAAAAATAGTTACCTTTGTTAGGTAAGAGTATTTTTTGTTTGAATAAAAAAATAAGAATGGATTGTGAGTGGGGCTTTTATAATTCCTTGAATTAGTCAAAACCATTATATGAAAGACTTGGTTACAACCTGAGGAACTACTATAAAAAGGATAAGCTAGCTAACTTGGGGATTCTAGGGTCTAGGAAGAAAGGACAGTAGGAACATCCAGAAGTAAGTTGCAAAGAAAGAATGGGAACATCTAGAGCTAAATTGGAAAGAACTAATAGTCTTGGTATAATCAGCAAAAGAAGAAAGATGCAATAAGATTGAATTGTAGCAGAGTAGAGCAGAAAACTCAAATTAATACCACCTGTGGTACCCGCCTACTCTAGGATTGAGGGAAAAAGGTCTTGCTCACCATCCTACATGAGATACAATTGAAAGAACTGGGAGTATGTCTATCCAGAAGAAGAGGATGGGGAACAGTAGTTATCTTCAAATATATGAAAGATCTATAAAGTAAAACAAGGGTTTGTCTTATTATATTTGAAACAAGAAAGTAATGGAAAGAACTTGTGGAGAAACAGCTAAGTGGTATAGAACAAAAGTATCAAATATATGAGGATCTACAAAACTCCCCAGGGTATTGAATATCAGATTAAAATATAATTGGAAAATGTTTGACAAGATTAATAAAAATACTATATGACATAAAAAGAAAAAGATCTTGCTCTTTTCTTATGCCTTGCTATCCACAGATACTACAATGTAATCTCTTGCTTCATTACCCAAATATTTCTGGCAACCTGAATTTTGCCTTAACCACATAGAAATTAGGGGTTACTTAGAGATATATGTAAATTATGTCAGAGAGCCACACTTCTGCCTGAATGTGAAGAATTATCTTAATTGGTGACTTAGAGTAATTGTAATTGTACTGCTAACTTCTCAACCAAACCCTCCCCCCAAAAAAAAACCCTCAAAAAGCAAAAAAACAAAAAAAACCTCTCTAATACTGTAGAGGAAGGAACTACCCAGTTCTTAGGGGATATTGTATTGCTCCCGGGTTTAAAATAAGAATCACTAAAGCATTATCTTACACACGGAATAATAACCTATAGGACAAGTGGTCCAGAGATTAAACAATAAAGAGTAGAACAGAGCTAAGTTGCATCACCAAGCAATTAAAATAGGGAGGAGAGAAAAGCCAGTGCAAGAGCGATGGCCTCAGGTTGGAAGGAATAGAAGTCATGGCGAGGATGAAGAATAGAATTCGATGGTACATGGCCCAGGGAAAGATGGAATAATTAAAAAGACTACAATTAGATAAGGGAACTTCAGTTTACAACATGAAATTAGAACCATTAAGTATGATTATAAGATCAAGAGTGTATGTGTAGTTGTGGTGGACTGGAGAATTAAGTTGTGGGAACTGAGAAATTAGGGCTTTTAAGGAATCATTAATATGTTTGCTGAAGTCCTGTAGCAGGAGGGATGAATTAGAGTGGAAAGCCAGACTGTGAGCCAAGTGCTGAACTCATTAAACAAAGGAAAAAGAATGAGACGAACCCATTCTACTGCAGTGTGGGTGTTCTGACAACAAGGAACCACTTCCTTGAGGGGATAAAGAGCTGCTCAAAATGTGTCCTACTGATAATTCAGTCCTATTATCTTTATATCATCAGTAAGTGTAAGCTGCTTGAGAACAGGGAGGTTATACAGTATTGAAGTTTTCTGTCTATAGCTCAGGCATTCTTGAGCATTGAAGGTTCATAGCAAATGCTTGTTGAGTCGAATGAACATCAAGGGCAACAATCCTTGCCCAGAGCCTCATAAGTCTGCAAACGTGTTGCAAAGAAAGGAGTAAGAAAACTGGAATTCAAGCCGCTGTTCCAACAGTTAGTAGGCATTTTGCCTGAGTTTCAATTTGCTCATCTGTAAAATGGGGAAATGATACTATTTAGATAGCCCTTTAAGACCTGCTGAGTGCTTTATGTACATTTGATAACCCAGGGTGACCCAGAAAGTCACCACTTCCACAAGAGGAAATTGAGCCTTAAGTAGCTTGCCCACAGGCTCAGAGCAGATGGGGTAGAATGCAATTCCAGATCTCCTTGTCTGTAGCCCCAGTGCTCCAGTTTTTGGGAGGCAAGACAAGGCAATCAGGGTTAAGTGACTTGCCCAGAATCATAGAGGTATTGAGTGCCAAGATGTCT
The DNA here is from genome assembly GCA_023553655.1 of Myrmecobius fasciatus. Taxonomy (NCBI): domain Eukaryota; kingdom Metazoa; phylum Chordata; class Mammalia; order Dasyuromorphia; family Myrmecobiidae; genus Myrmecobius; species Myrmecobius fasciatus. Next base: position 39,928 of record JAJPUD010005853.1, read on the forward strand.
AAGGTAAAATTTGAACTCAGGTCCTCCTGATTGCAGAGCCAATGCTCTATCCATTGCACCATCTAGCTGCCCTTAGGCTCAGTGCTTTATTATATATGGTTGTTAAGAAGAAAATGGGCTATAAACCTTAAAGTACTATATAAATATGAACTATTGTTATTCCAGTAGCCTGATGCCATTTTCTCATTTTTCCTGCCTCTACTCTATAATAACTTTATGAACAGCCCTGGTCATCTTACTTTGCTCAGAATCCTTCAGGGTCTCCCTGCCCTTATGGTTTAACAAACCAAGTACCAACTCAGTCTGACATTAAAAACCCTGTACAAATTCTTTATCCCATCTTGTTCCCACCACATACCCAAGATCCACCATAAATCATACTTAATCCATTATTTCCCTCTTCCAATATCTCTGCTAATTCTGTTATTGTTCCCTCAAGTTTTCCTCCACCTCTCATCTCTGTTTGCTGAGATCTTCTTAGTCTCCACGTTCAAGCATGGACTCTAATCCACAATCCTACCTGTCAGAGACAACTTTTCTTTCCTTGAACTTTGAATAGCATATCATACCTCTCAGGAACATAACAGGTTCTCTTTTTTAGTATTTTTTTTAGCATTTGTGTCTTTCTGCCTCCTAAATTTTAAATTCTATAAAGAAAAGGGGAGAGCAATGTCTTTATTGCAGTCTCACATCAACAATTGTTCTTTGGGCATCTCAAGCCCAACATATTCAAAACAGAACTCATTACCTTCCATTCCCAATCCCTCCTCTTCTGAAGTTCCCTATAGCTGGCAGGAGCCCCACCATCTTCCCAATTACCCAAACTCACAGCCAAGGTATCATTCTTGTCTCCTCATTTTCACTCATCAGAAATATGGAGCCCTACCTTCATCACATTTTTCATGCAAGTCTCTCTTCTTTCTATTCTCAAAGTTCAAGCCTTCATCATCTCCTTCTTAGGCTGTTGCAATAACTTTCTAATTTATCTCCCTACCTCAAGTCTCTGTTCATTTCAATCCATCCTCCACTCAGCAGCCAAAGTGATTTTTCCCCTCTAAAAGTATAAATCTGCCCATTTTACTCAATGAGCTTCAGTGGTTCCCTGTTCCCTCTACGCAATCAAATATAAAGCATTCTATTTGGCATTTAAAGTTTTTTATAATTTGAATCTTTCCTATCTACCTTTCTAGTCTTTTTAAACTTGATTCCATTTCTTGCCCTCTATGAACCAACTATACAGGTCTTTCTACTGGCTGTGTTCCATGTCTGGGATGTTCTCTCTCTTCTCATCTTGACCATTTAGTTTCCTTGACTTCTTTCAACAGTCAACTCAGATCCTACCTTCTTCAGGAGATATTTTTCTGGCCTTTTTCTCAAGCTGCTCCCCTTCTGAGAGAGACTAGCTCCCATTTACTCTGTACATATATCTAGTTACTTACCTGCTGTTTCTCCATTAGAATGTGAAAGGAGGGACTGTTTTTCCCTCTTTTTATCTCCAGGGCTGAGCAGTGTCTGGCACATAGTACTTAATAAATGTTTGTTGATTGACTGATAATTCGTTTTTTTCTTATTTTTTGTGTATATCTTTTTTTAGCTTTTTATTTTAAAAATATATTCATCGTTTTCAACATTCACCCTTGCAAAACCTTGTGTTCCAAATTTTTTCTCCCTCCCTTCCTCCACTCCCACAGACAGCAAATAATCCAATGTGTTAAACATGTGCAGATAATTCATTTTTGCATTTATCTCATTGCAAGCACCTCATCCAGTACTTTCTATATCTAAAGAAAGTGTGGTTCCGTGGAATGAGCTCAGAGCCAAGGGACTCAAGGACATATTCCAGCTCTGTCATTTATTACCAGAGTAACGATGGGCAAGTTTCTCAAGCTCTCTAGGTCTTAGTTTCTTTATCAAGGAGATGAGGGCCTAATAATAAAGACCTTCCAGCTCTAGGATCCCAACATAGCCTTAAATGTTTAATTGTAACTGTTTAATTATAACTGTTTAATTGTTAATGTTTAATTAATAACTAAAATAAATGTGTTCTTAATAAACACTGTATACTGTATTTGGCCCCTAAATATTATTTATCATCTATTTAATGTGAAAACAAAAAACCCCACTTTGATCCAAGTTAAAACATTAATTCACATAGGAAAGGGAGGACAATGTAGCCGATGTAGGTTTGGGAAAGATCTAAAAACTGGAGAGACTGGAAATTACAGTGAGGATGAAGAACTGGGCTGGGTATGTAAGGCATTAGGAAATATCAATGATAAAAGCCCTTGGAGGCCACTATCCTTGAACTTGGCCTCCAAGATATAGCTGCTGTGTTCTAATCCCTTCTAGATCCTATCACTACTCTCCGTCAGTGCCCCATGCTAGCAGAAAGCAAGGAAATGGTCATTTCTATGTAAAAATTTAAGATTTTCATTAAGACGATACCATAATTTGTCAGTTTTTTCTCAAGATTTCCTGTTCTAGTCTGGACACCTTTCTATGCTTCTTGGTCTTGCTGAATGGGCACAAAGCCACTTGCTTCTGAGAATCCTTCACATTCCCTTTCTTTCAAACTTTCTAGAGGATTTGCAGAGCCTTTCCTTCTTTGTTTTCAGTATAGAATGGTTGTTTTGGTGCCCACTTTCTGTTGTAAACACTTCCAAAAAGCTTTATTTTCAGTCACTTCTTTCAACTCTGGGAATAAATACCTGCTTTGTCCTTCACAAAACCACCAGCTGCAAAGATTTCTTTCCCTGTTCTATTAAATTAATCTTAAAAAAAAAAAAAACTAAAACAAAATAAAGAAAAAAGAAATCTTTACAAAGTAGTGTCATTACCAGTGTGATCCAGAAGAATCAGGAGCAAACTAGAAGTAGGGGATTCAGACTATGATGGCAGCTTGCCCTCAACTAGCTGTCTGACTCTGGTCAAGCCATCCATTCTAGCTTTGTTTCGCTTTTCCCTAACAAAAAATGAAGTCTTGAAAATGTCAAGGAGGTACAATGTAAGAATGGGAAAGAACTTTGCTTTCAAGTCCTTTAGTAAATAATGTCTCTTCTGTGAAGTCTGAGCCCTCAGGATTGTTCTGTACATGTCAGCTTCTCATTTGAGGGGGCCACTCTCTCCATCTGCCTTCATTAGCAGATGAAAATTTCTGATTAAGGGGTAACTGCTACACAAATAGCATCTATTAACCACCAACCAGGTTCTTGGGGAGATACAAGGTCTGGATAAAATAGGGTACCTGCCCTTTTATATTTGAGAGTCTAATGGAGGGAGAGATAAGACACAAAAACAGATAATACTAAATAGACGCTGTTAATTGCACCAGAGAGATGCAGTCACAGCTTGATATAATGAAAAGGATACTGACTCAGGAGTTGGGTTGGGCAAGTCACATATTCTGTGACTCTGTTTCTTATTCTACAAAGAAGCAAAGGATGCTCCGGGACTCAGCTCTGGGATCCCTTCCATCTCTAATAGCCTTTGCTTTGAACATCAATGTCACTAAGAGACAGGAGCACAAGGTGATCATGGAGGACTCATGGGCTCCCTCTCTTGTCCCTACTGGGTTACAGCAAGGGGTCTCTGGTGCTGAAACTCCATTAAATTCTGGGTAGCACCAAGGAAGCAAACAAGAAAGTAAAAAACCCAAGCCAGCCTTGCCTCATTTCAGCTCCATCTGAAAAACAAAAGGCAGCAAAGACATCAGTGTTTGCCAGATACAAAAAAGACAAATTTGGCTGCAAAAACAACTTCCATTTTCTCAGCTTCCAAAAATACCCACCCATCAAAACTCATTTATTCCAACAAGATGCTGCCCTACCAGTAAAGGGCAAGGCTTCCTGCAGGAATAACATGCTCAAGAACACCAGCCCTTCCCCATCCCCCAGGATTGATCCCTCTCCCCTGCATTCAGTGTACACATGGCACCTGTACCCTTAACCCTTTTCATAAAAGGCACATTAGGAGTCATTAATGCAACTGTGTAGGAGCAGCTTCCTACAAGTAGGAAGTCTTGCCCCTAGAGTAAGGCAAGCCAGGTTCAAATCCTGACTCTGTCACTCAACAGGCCTGGGATTCTGAGCAAGTCACTTCATCACTGTTGCCCTTAGCTTCCCCATCTGTGAAATGGGGATGGTCATATTTTAAAATCTGATGCCAAAGTTGAGAGGAAGCATGGCGCCATAGGTAGAGAGTTAGCCTTAGAGATGGCCAGCAAGGACCCTTACTCAAGTCTTATCTCTAACTGGTCATGAAACTGGGAAACTCATTTAACTTCTCAGTGCTCTGGGGACTTTCTTAAGATTGGAGGTAATGGATATTGTTCTAGATGCGTGTTTACATATGGGTACCTACATATGTACAAATTGGGTAGATATGTGTCACGTTGTTCTATGTATGTGTGTATAGATATATGTGTGTGGGTCTGTGGAAATGAATATGTATATAGATATATAGAAATTATATATATATGTGTGGGGGCAGGTATGTATATGTCTATACAAGTATATATAAATATATATGTGACTAACTATAACCTGCTTAGGGCAATTAAGGGGGCATGAAAGGGGAGGAAAAAGAATAAAGCAGAAAAAGTATGCAGCAAAAAACAAAAGAACAACCTATAAGGAGGTAAAGAAAAGATGGACACTCATGAATATACTATTATATATCCTTTCTTGAACTGGCAATTTATTGTTATATATTTTGAATCCTCCCTGATGATCTGTTGGGCACACAACAATTTTCTGTTCTGTTTTCTTTTTGTTTCATTTTCCTTTTCTGTTGAAAAAAAGGATAAAAAAAGAAAAAATCAACAAAAAATAAAATAAGAAATAAAAAATTAAAAAAAAAATAACAAGTCTAAAGGTACTGGAAAAGGAGCAAACTTTCAATGATAAGAGAAAGGTATTTTCCAGGATCTCATTGCATCCATGAAATCATAGATCCAGTTCTTGGTCTCTATTCTTTTTTTTTTAGTTCATTTATTTTAATACATATTGTTTTATGAGCTATATTGGGAGAGAAAAATCAGAGCAAATGGGAGAGATAAAAAAATTAGAAAAAAGAAATGAACATAGCATGTGTTGATTTACATTCAGTCTCCTTAGTTCTTTTTGTGGTTGAAGATGGCATTTTGTGACCAAAGTCTATTTGAATTCCTTTGGATCACTGAATTACTGAGAAGAGCCACACCTTTCAGAATTGATCATTGCACATTCTTGCTGTTATTGTGTACAATGCATTCCTGGTTCTGCTTGCTTTGCTCAGCATAAGTTCATGCAAATCTTTCCAGGCCTTTCTAAAATGTCTATTTATCATTTTTCATAGAACCATAATATTCCATTCCCTTCATGTATCACAACTTGTTCAGTCATTTCCCAATTGATGGGCAGCTACTCCTTTTCCAATTCTTTGCTACCACAAAAAGAGCTGCTACAAACATTTTTGTACATGTGGGTCTTTTCCCTCCTTTATGATTTCCTTGGAATTACAGACCCAGTAATGCTGGGTCTCTTGATCTCTATTCTTAGAGAAAAGTCAGTCATTGTTAAAAGTTGCCATGGAGGAATCTGAATACATTCCCTGCAGATCAGCAATGGAAACAAGGAAAAGAGGTATGGTCAATGCATGGCAGTGGCAGATGGACACTAGGATTAATGCAATGCTGAGGATGGGAGAGAGAAGCTTCTAACTTGTGCTGATGGACTTTTAAGAGTTGCAAAGTGCTTTATACATGTTATTGCATTGGAGCTCCACAGCAATCCTGTGATTTAGATATTACTGTCTCATTTTACAAACGAGAGATCTGAGTCTCAGAGAGATTAAGAAGCTTACTCAGGATCACACAGCCGCTAAGTATACGAGGCAGAATTTGCACTCAGTACTCTATCCCCCAAGAACATTTATTGTACAAGAAATAAACCTCCTACCAGTTCTGTCTCACACTCATTATGGTTAGGCAAGCTACTGACTTCTGAGACTCAATTTCTTCATCTATGAAATAGGAATAACAATCTCTAACACCTAAAGTAGGAGGCTGTTTTTAAGACTCAAAAGAAAAAAACACAGATAAAATACTTGACAAAATTAAAATACAAGATATAAAGTTTGTTATTTACTAATCTTTAAAATGAGTTCAACTATGCTTGCATCATTCACCTCGAAGACTTCTGAGAAAAGCATTTTGTAAACCTTAGAGCAATATATAAATATGAGCTATTATATATTGATTGAGGGGTGTTTATATTTAAGAAGTTCGGGTCAGCAGCTTCTTAAATAAAAACTGAAATGGTCAGTGATTTATTTAAGAAGGGAAAAAAGCACTTTCCTCATTTGTCAATGTAATGATCACAATAAATTGACACTAAATAACACTGTAAGCCATTCACAGGTTTAAGGACAACAAAGTCCTTGGCTTCTGTCCAGGGTTTTGCTAATCCTTTGAAAACTCAGGCTCACTATACCTGAGGCAATGGGATCTAGCCCAATCATTCCAAAGGCAGAAATTAGTGGTTCTGAAGAATGGGCTAAATCATAGACTAAATTAATAAATGCTTCTTGACTTGTCTTGATATGTCCTCTACCTAAATGAGCTTTCCAGGAATCCTTTCTCTGATTCTTCTGACAGTAAGTTGGTCAGTCAATAAATGCTTGCTGTGTGCCAAGCCCTGTGCTACATGCTAGGGATACAAACAAAGGCAAAAATAATTCTGGAAAAAAAGTATAGGGATTAATACAAAAAAGGTTATGAACAAGTTTATCTCATGATCTGAAAGCATCAGAATGGAAAATCCAAATGGAAAAACAGGAAATATGAGAGCCAACGGCAGTTCTGATCAGTTGCAATAATGGAAGAATATTGAATTGTTCCACCAAAAATTCCTTCTCTCGAAAGACCTCTAAATCTTGTTTCTTTTGGGATTCTCTTATGGAATACAGCCTCTGCATTTATTCAAATCTTACTTATCCTCCAAAGCTTCTAGTAGAAGACTAATGCAATTTTAGTTTGTATTAAAAAGCAAGAACTTCCATGAATAGGAAGGTGGTAGCTCCCCTGTCCTCTACACTGGTTAGAATTCTATGGTCAATTCTGGGCTTATATTTGGAAGAATATTGAGAAAAGAGAAAGTCTTTAGGATTATGAAGTGCCCCCTAATCATGTGATCAGAGGACTGGTTGGGGGAACTAGGAAATTTTATTGGGGAAGAGAAGGCTTGGAGATGTGGGATCATTATCTTCAAGTATCTGTAGAGATACATGGAAAGGGGATTTTTTTTTTTGGTTTCAGAAAGCCTAAAAACCTTTAAAAAAAAAAGATAGATTTTCTAATCTAAGATCTAGGGGTGGGAAGATATACAGGATAAGGAAAACTTCCTGGGCCTTAAAGGGAGAAAAAGATTTCCATAGGTGGAAATGTATAGGAAGGACAATCTAGGAAAGGATGATGGCTTCCATGAAGGTGTATAGGTATCTGAGAGTAGTGTGAGTGAATGCAAAATTATCTGTGGGATTCACACTATCCTTTACTTCAGGAAGTCAAAATTCTTTCACAATATCACCCCTAAATTGCCTAGCAATGAGTGTGAAGTTAAGAGTAAGACAGGTCAGAAGTCAGATGAGACAGCAGATATAAAGTAGATCCAGCAAGAAGGTCCAGAGTTAATCATACAGATCAAAAGTGTTCTCATTATTCCACTAGGGGAATTGGTCTATTTGTTTACTTTCTGAATAATCCCTGCTTCTTCAGACAAACTGATTTATCCATTTTTTTTAAGTCAAATCAAGGCAACTAGCATTTATTAATGGTTACTATGGACTAGGTATTCTGCTAAATGATGAGGATACAAATACAAGCAAAACAAAATTAAAAACAAACAAAAACAGTCCCTCCCTTCAAGAAACTTATATTCTAGTGGAAAAACACAGTTTTTAAAAACTGAAAAAATGGAGTAGGGAAGAGGGAAGGTACCCATATGAGGAAAAAGTCTGGAGAATCATAATCAGAGCTGGGAGAAGGATGGCAAGCCTTCAGTCTTCCTTAAAATGGAGGTTCTGGGAGGAACTCCCCAATGGAAGAAGGGAGCCATGGGGTAGACAGAACCTTCAGAGTAAGATCACAAGAATGAGGACATTTTTAAAGTGAGAAGGCAGCTGAAGCATAGTGTAAAAGTCTGGAGAATCAAAAACCAGAAAGGAGCCATTGTCACTGCCCATATATCTTTGCTCATGTGTTGCTATGGGCCCTTGATGCCTTCTTTATTCTAAGGACCAAAACTTAATTGAAAAGAGGACTGCCATATTTGTTTACATGGTTTCTATCAAAATAAAGTAAGTCCAGCTAGCTTCTGCAATGAGCTCATCTCTTTGGGGCCACTCTGGTTTCAGAGGAAACATTATTTTTTCAATCTGGGGACCTGGGAATTAGATTGTCATGTTCAACTCTCTATCTTTTTCATTATTCCCTGAAAGCGTAAACTCAATTTGAGCTTCCGTGAAAAATGAAGAGCATTAGGCCAACCTTTTTAAAATTGCTTGGTCAGTACTTCCCTCTCGTCTGTGCTTCATGAAGCTGTCACCACTGGGTAATTATAGCATTAAGCATGTACCTGATAGGCAAGCTGCTTTTAATTGAAATACTCTTTTGGTTTCCTAGCATTTCAGGGTTCCTGCAGTATTTGTTGATCGTCTTGGGTAGATGGTAAAGTTTCAGGCCCTAAAATTAGTAAATCTGGGTTTTAGATGACCAATTTATATCCTTAGGATCTATGGACCACTTGACCTGGATGGAAGAGTTTCTGAACATCAGACCTGCCCCTTGACCTAGCTCAGAGGATGCTGGCAATTGTGATCAGGTTGGTGCTATCATGTAGAATTTCTTTCCTTTGTCCAATGATGGTAGACCAGGCCCCTCCACTTTTTACCTCTACCTTGCCAAAAGAGCATTGTGCTCATGTTATTTGAGCAAGCAGCAAAGTTACCAATTATGCTTCCTACATAATAGCAGGTCACTGGGCCCTACCATCTGCCCTGACCCAAACCCCTCCAGGCTCTGTACCTTGAGAACTGTCTAACAGCTGCCTTCTCCTATAGGTTTTGTCTCTCCCAATTAGACTATGAGTTCCTTTACAACTAATTCTAACTAGATTTTCTCTTTGTATCCCCAGTCCTTAAAATGATACTTGGCAAACAGTAAGTGTTTAAAGAAGGCTTTTTGTTGTTGCTGATCATTCATCTTGGACTAGTAGAGAAAATTCCTCACCAGGAGTTCCCTATACTAATTTGCAATTAAAATTTTTTTGAAAAAAAAGGTAATACCTACTTGTCTGTGGAGAGATTCTGAAAAAAAAAGATTTAAAAACACTAATTTGTAAACCTTAGAAGATCATCTAATTCTACCTTTCCCCAGTATAGGAATCCCTTTTACAACAATCCTGACAGGTGGTCATCCAGCTTCTGCTCAATACTTCCTGTGATAAAAAGCTCACCACTTCATGAGGCAACTCATTTTGTCATTAGTTACTAAAAAAAGTTTTCTTTACACGGAACCCAAAATTTGCCTCTTTCTATCTTCTACCCCTTTGGTTTTAGATCTGCCTCTTGAAACCACACAGAATGAGATTACTTCTCCCTTCTACATAAGAGGTCTTAACAATCAATAGACATTTATTCAGTGCCCATTATGTGCCAGGCCCTGTGCTAAGCTTAAGACTCCTGGGCCTCCCATTCCTGAGCATCAGTTTGCTACAAGTTAATTATTACTTTTCCATGTACCCAATGACCATCACATAGGAAAACCTCACCTTTTTAGACTTATCTTCTCCAGAATAAGAGCTTTAAGGACAGGAAATATGGAAGTTTTTTTGTTAGTTTTTAGATCCTAGTGTTTAGTATGGAGCCTGGCATACAGTAGGTATTTAATAAATACTCATTGAATAGAAGTGAATTAATCTTCACATTTCTTCCCCTTACACATTCAATTTTCTAACCATATTTGTCTACTAGCTGTTCCCAGACCCCACATCCTATCTTCTGTCTCCATGATTTGATGGTCATCCCTCATATCAGGAATGTTTCATCTCCTCACTTCTCCCTCTAGTTGCTTTCAAGGTTCAGCTCAATTGCTCCCTCTTATATAAACTCTTTGCTAATTTTCATCTCACCAGTAATTAGTGCTTTTTCTTTCTAAAATTGTTTTGTATGAATCCTTGTATGGGTTTCCATCTCCCTCCCCTCCTCCAATGTAAGATCCTTAAAGACGGAATTGTTTATTTTGAGGGAGGCAGTGAGAGAAAAAGGTTGTTTTTATTTTTGTGTCCCCAGTATTTAGTATAGTGCTTTGTATCTAGTGGACACTTAAACATACTTTTTGACTTGAATTTCTTAGGCTTTTTTAGCATATGATCTTGCCAAAACCATGGAGAAATAACTCATTGCAGGGATCTTAGACCAGCGGTACTAACTGACAAATGATGATATACAAGATGGTAAGGTCCAATGTACCACCAAATAATAGAAACTATTGTATCTGCTAACTCCCCACTCATCCAAATAGTATCAGCTCCATATTTCTCAGGCAAGGAGCCAGGTAGGGGTATGTGGGAGGGTCTGGTCCATCTCCATTTGGAAGAGGATTGGGATGGATAACTTCTAGTAGCAAAGAGTTGCTTAGAGCACTGAAAGGTTATATGATTTGCCCAGGATCCCCAGACTCTCTGTATCAGAGATAGGACTGGAATTTAGGTTTCCCTTGATTCCGATAGAACATTCCAACAAACCCAATGACATTACACTGTTTTATCAGACAGATTTGGTTGACTCCTGGGCTGGAGATGAATCCCCCCAAAACCTAGACCTTTCTTGCCACTTTCCACCATTGGGGACCTTTTTAAGAATGGCACAATCTACCCCGGTGTGAAAAATCCAAATGAACCCGAAACTGCACCTCTGAAAGAGATTTCTTACCAGTATTCCTGCATCACTACAATGCAGTGCCCACAGCATGCAGACCACTGACCTGCAATCTTCTATCCAATTCCCAGGTCACAGCTTTCTCTTAGACTTGCCTCTACCAGAATGGAGGTGCTGATGACTTCCATCATTCTGCTTTCCATCTGAACTCTCTCTGGCCCAGCCTTCCAATCTGAGTGCCTTAGCTCCTGCTCATCTAGACAAACACTCTGATCCAGACTCTATGGTCCAGTTTCTTCCTTGTCTAACTTGGACTTCTTTGGTCTGAATCAATCAATCACCAAACATTTATTCTATCTATTCTGTAGCAGACATTGTGTTAAATCCTGCTAACACAAAGACAAAACTGAAACAGATTCTATCTTTAGGGAGCTGAGACAAGAGAAATGTCATGAACATATGTAGATATGTGTATTGTAGATATATAGAGGATATATAGATATTATATTACATAGAAATGATTATCTAGAGGGAGAAAGAGAAGCACTAATATCTGGGAGTACTAAGAAAAGTCTCAAACAGGAAACTTTGGATACCGAATAAAGGCATTTTTATTTGTTTCTTTAGATATTAAGGAGCCACAATAGAGCTTGGGTCCTGCAGTGACATATTTATATGCGTGCTTTAGGAAAATCATTTTGGCAGCTTTGTGGATGATGTATGGAAGTAGAGGGACAAGTAGGTGGTAGAGTGGATAGTGCCAGCCATGGACCATGGAAGATTCATCTTCCTAAACTCAAATCTGCCCTTAAATTACCGGATTAATTAGGTGATCCAGGGCAAGTCACTTAAATCTATTTGCCTCAATTTCTTCATCTGTCAAATGAAGTGGAGAAGAAAATGGCAAACCACTCAAGTGTCTCTGCTAAGAAAACTCCAAATGGGGTCATGCAGAGTCAGACACAATTGAAAATAACTGGACAAACATGGAAGTAGATCAAGAGAAAGACAGGAAGATCAAATGAGAAGCTAATGTAATAAATTCAGGCAGAGATTAAAAATCTGAGGCAGCGTGATGCTGCATGAGTAGAGATAAAGGAATATATATGACAGATGTTGTGGAGATAGACATGACAAAATCTGGCAACCAATTAGATTTGCAGGGAAACAGAGAAAAGCAGTGGATCACGCCAAAATTGTGAATCTGGGTGACTGAGAAGGATGGTAGTGCCCCTGATAGAAAGTGGGAATTTAAGAAGGATGAGTTTGGGTTGGGGAGATAATGAGTTTGAACTGGAGCCACCTGTGAGACATCTAATCTTAAAAACTTCTTGTCCTTCCTTATAGGGAAAATCCTGTCCTGATCCCATGCTGGGATTCTAGTTCATCTGGCCACAGCTTCAGCAAACCCAGGCAAACTTAATTGTGGTTCTACCCTTCAAGGAGGTGAAATGGATAGAGCCTTGGATTTGGAGCTAGGAAGACTCATCTTCATGAAAGTAAATCTGACCACTAGCTGTGTGATCCTGGGCAAGTCACTTCAGGTTCCTCATCTATAAAACAATCTGGAGAAGGAAATGGAAATAACTTTAGTTTCTTTGCCAAGAAAATCCCAACTAGGGTCACAAAGAATTTAAAATGACTGAAAAGACTCAAAGCAACATCCTTCAAGGAATTCTGAGTCCCTGTGACAGATATCTCACTCAGCATCCACAGAGATAATTCTCACTTGCTTAGACTTGGCAATGCAGTGCTGAGTACTTTAGAATCATAGGGAGAGAAAGAAAGATCTGGAGTTTCATGGATGATGCAGGCTCACTCAATACTCCATTGAATATTCTATGCCATACATAATATTGACGATGTAATTTCCCTAGCATTGCAAACTTTGATCCAGATGGCAACAAGCAGGTAAACTAGGGGATATATCAGAGACAGGCAGGGAGGCTTTCTCCCAAACACTAAACCAAATCATCCTGGCTACTTCCGGTAAAATGCTGACCAGAGAGAGCAGTACCAGCAGTAACAAAGGCATATGCAGTAGATGCTATCCTTTTTGACACTTGCTGTTGGCCGGTACCCTTAAATTAATTTATCAACAGGCATTTGCTTAATGCTTGCTCTGTGCTTGGCAATGGGACACAAAGACAAAAGCAAAATAATCTTTGTCCTTAAGAGTCTACGATTCTAAAAGGGGAGCTCAGACCAGTTCCAAAAGTCTTATGATGAAGAGAGCCATCTGCACCCAGAGAGAGGACTGTGGGAATTGAGTGTGGATTATTTTGTTGTTGTTTGCTTGCATTTTGTTTTATTTCTCATTTTTTTCCTTTTTGATCTGATTTTTCTTGTGCAACATGAAATTTGTAGAAATATATATAGAAGAATTGCACATATTTAACATATATATTGGATTACTTGCCATTTAGGGGAAGGGGTGATAGAAAGGAAGGGAAAAAATTTGGAACACAAGATTTTGTAAGCGTGAATGTTGAAAATTATCCATGAATATATTTTGAAAATAAAAAAGTTTTAATTTAAAAAAATTTAAAATTTAAAAATTAAAAAGGAACTTGGGGTTGGCTAAGAAATGCTGTGATGGGCATAGAACTGAAGAAGAGAATATCAAAGCTCCCCCCAAAAATCTCAAAGTGTCAGGAGCAGGATCTGAATCCTAGTGGAAGAAAAATGAGAAGACCCAAGACCAGTTTCATGGTTTGAAGATCACATTTAGCATACTGACCGGCACATGGCAAGTTCTTAATAGATGCTTATTTATTGATAAAAATCTAAACACTTGTAAATCTATTAGTCTTTAGAATCTCCCCCTGCTGCTACTCACTCTGTAGAGTGTTAGACCCATGATTAAGGCTCCACACTCAACTATGTGGTAAAAAAGCTAGTTAAAATCCAGGCCAGCATCAAGTCTCTTTCTCCAGCCATTTTTGATTTTTTTTTCCTCACTAAATGTCCAGGGAAATAACAGAAACCATCTGTCCCAGCTACAGGGCAAGAATTGTCTCAAACCCAGAGCGAAACAGAGTCCCAAACAGAATCTGACAATCACAAATCAGTACTTGACCTTGAGCAACAAGATTCAGCAGAAAACACTGGCAGCAGCTGAGATTTTCCAAGTAACTGGTGAGTAAAACAAAGCAGGGATTTAAGGAAAAGAAAGCACAATGGGATGTTTCCAAGTTGGACATGGAATAGGCGTTACCACCTGGAAACCTAAGAACTTCCTCTTTGTCATCAAAAAGCCAGATTTCTGCAGGAGCCAGCTTCAGATTCCCACATGGTTTCTGGGGAAGTCAAAGCTGTAAGATCTCTCTCAGGAAGCACAGCTAGCTGCCCCTGTTCAAGTTGAGAAGGAAGAACTCCTAAATGCAGGAGAATACATAAAACTCCCATTGTCCAAAAAGAAAGTAAAGAAGAAGACACTGATGAAATAAGCATAGAAGTCCAAGGGCACAGAATTGATCACAGACCAACCAAATGTGTCCAGAGTAAAGGCTGTCTGAGTCCTGAAGAATAACAGTAATGATACTGTAAATCCTATTATGGAAATAATGATGTAACTATCTGGAAATGAGGATTTTTCCCCCAGTATTTCAGAGATTAAATGCAACCTGATTTGAAATTTGTGCTGCTTCTATCAATTAATAGAGTTATGGCTTTTTCTTGGATAAGAAAAAAATTAATTCCTGGCCATTCCTGTTATTTCCAAAATGAGATAGTCAGACCCACTTTTGCTCAATTTTCCATTTGTCCTTTTGTCCTTGAAACATGCTCGTAACTCTGTCTCATACAAATTCTTTCCCCTTCCCCAGAACTCTTAACAGAAATATTTTTGACCATCTCCGACATATGGACATCTCAACTACCCTGCTTCTTGCTGGTTCTCATCTGCTGATGTTGCCTGTTGCTTTTTCTTCTGGATTTCAGGCCTGGACTACCCTCCATTTAAACATCACAACTTTTCCTGAGCCCAGATTTTTGCTTTGAGCATTCTTCACTCTTTTAGAAGGCAAGTGAAACTCATGTTAACTAGAATCATTGGTTCTCAGTGTTGAAATGGCCCACAGAGACTATCTCCAAATATATACCAAATATGCCTTATTCGGTATCTTCTCCATAACATCCTTGACAAGTGGCCATCCTGCCTTCATTTAAAGACCTCCAGTAAGAACCACCCATTAATGACCTCCTGAGGCAGCCCGTTCCATTTTTGGATAGTTCTGCTATTTAAGCATAATTTTTCTTTACATTATGCATGAATCTGACTCTGAAGTTTCTGTAACTTGCCTTCTAGTTCTACCCTCTAGGCAAACAGAACATGTCTAACTTCTATTCTAAATAAAACATGGTTTACATGGGAAAGCCAAATTCTTCAATTATTTGGAGAAAAGTATCACATTGCCTCTCCAGTTCTCTCCACCTTCAACTGGCTAGCCAGCTCCTAGCAAATTTTCAGATACCCTCTACTGGCTACATGTGATGCTACCCAATCTGTACCACACAGGTGCTCAATTCAATGACATCACTTATATCACCTAGTGCTCAGTTTAATAAATAGTTCCCAAGAGCCTATTATATGTGGGATGCTTGAAGTATTTGCTCAGCACACACAGGACAAGTCAGCCACTCCTTAATAAGTGTTTTTGATTCTGATAACCAAATTAAATGTGCAAACATGAAAAGAGATAATTCATAAATGGAAAAATACAAAACAAACCTCACATCAGGTTATGCAATGAAATTCATCCCTTGAGAGAAGCACAAGGAAAATTATTCCTTTCTTACATTCACCAAGAGATATTTGCTTCATATTTTCAAAAATATGGAAATTAACCAAGAGAATGTTAATTAATGGGGCCATATATAACCTTTGGTTAATTGGTCAGCACTCCAAAATTATAATCTTGAACTCTGAGGAAAATTAATGAAGAACTCCCTAAAATAATTAGCACAGGTCACAATCTTTGACAAGAATATACATGGCTCACTTAAATAAGTGGTTTCAGGAATTTCTATATCTTGCTTCATTCTATAAAGAAAGGAATGGATTCCAGCCCATTTTGGCCTCATAGCACTATGATCTTAAGCTCTCTTATGTCTAGTCATTTCAACTCCTGAATTATTCCCTTGATTTCTTTGTAGGTGGTTGTGTTTAATGGAATCAGAGAATATTAGTGCTAGAAAGGAGCTTAGAGAACAAGTTTGTTTTTTGTCTCTTATGCTAATACCATAAATCCTATTAATTTGGAAAATGGGATAATTAAGCAAACATTGACTGGAGGAAAGACAACATAGGCAAATCATAGCTGATTAATCCAATAAAGAGGCAGCATAACTTGGTATATAGACTGGGAGACTTCTGTTTAGCATTTAAAGTTCTCCAAAACCTGGCTCCACCTGACCTTTCCAAGCTTTTACAAACTCCATATTCTAGTGAAACTTGCCTTACACAGGTAAAATTCCATCTCCTACCTCCATGACTTTGTACAGGCTGACCTATGCTTGGTAGCTCTCCTTCCTCTCCTTCACCTCTTAGAATCTCTAATTCCCTTTAAAGTTCTGCTCAAATACTGCATCTTAAAGACTTTCTTCCTGATCCTCCATAGTACATAGTCTGGTGTATAGCATATTATTTGTATTTACTTTACAACTTTGGAAGTTGTTTCTGCAGAGAGTATGAAAGCTCTTTGAAGGCAGGGACTGTTCAGTTTTTATCTCTGTATTCCCAGAGCCTATCAGAGTTCTTAGCAGACATTGAGTACTTGACATGAATGATTGGACTTGAAGTCAGGAGATAACAAAGTTCAAATCCTGCCTCTGACATTTGCCTTAATTAGTTCTCTGATCACAGGTAATGCATCCACTTAGCCTTTATGTGCTTCCACTTTCTAAAATGTAAAATGGGGGTAAAATACCTGAATTCCTTATATCACAAGGTTATAGGACTCAAATGGAAAACTGTATGTAAAGCACTTTCTACATTTAAATGTCAAATAAATATGAATGTGGCTAATGGAATGTCTCTCCTTACATACCCTAAGAATTATAATGTATAAGAGAGAGAAAAGTGTGTGTGTGTGTGCGCACGTGCGCACAAGCACACGTGTGTGTATTGCTCTAAGATGTATGTTGCTATAAGACTAGAATATGACAGATTGGAAATGAGTCATACATATTTCTTTCCAATAACTAGAACTACTCCAGCAATAAAAAGGGCTCCTCTGGAAGGTGATGAGTTACCTGTCACTAGGATAATTCAGAGTCTGACTCTCAGGGATGCTATAGTAGAAATTCTTGTATTAGTTGGAAGATTACTAAAGATGACCCTTATAATTTTGCTTCTGTTCTACTTAGACCCAGAGGGTAGGACTCAGAAATGAGTAGAATTCTGAGAGTGTCAGATATATATATATATATATATGTATATATATATGTATATATATATACATATATATATACATATATATATACATATATATATATATATATATATATTTAATATAGGGAAGGGAATTAAAGCTGAAAGAAGGAAGGGGAAGAAGGAGAGGAGCAAGAAGTAGGGGAAGAAGAGGTGAAGAAACAATAGCCAGGTATGGTAGCCTTCATCAGTAATTCCTATTACTGGGAAGGTCGAGAGGGGTGGATTGTTTGAGGTCAGAAATGTTGAACTGCAGTAGGATTAAGGCTGGCACGAATTTGTTAACCTCGGGAAGCTAAAGACCACTTCAGGAGAACTAAGAAACAGAAAAAAATGTTCCAATTAGCAGTAGGGTAGACCCATGAGTAGTCACTGCACTGAATTCAACTTGGGAGAGAAAGGAAGATTAAGTCTCAAAATCTATAACAAAAATAACAATGATTAAAACCATCCAGAAGTGGAATTGGCTGCCTTGGGAGATGATGAGTTTCTCTTCACTAGTGGACTTCAAATAATGACCTGATGTCACTTGCTTAAAATGTGGTTAAAGAAATTCTGAAATGATACAATGTGGATGAAATGGTCTATGATGACCTTTCCAACTCTGATATCTTTTAATAGGTTTCACAGCTAAGGAGAGAGAGAGTGAAAAGGAGGGAGGAGGGAAAGAGGGAAAGAGACAAGGAGAGGGAAAGGGAAGGTAGAAAGGGAGAAAAACAGAAGGCGGGAAAGAGAAAAGAAAGACAGGGAAGAAAGGAGGGAGAAAAAGACAGAGGAGAGAGAGAAAAAAGAGAGAACAAGAGAGGGAAAGGAGCAAGAGAGGAGAAAGAGAAAAGTGAGAAATCAAGCAAGAAAAAATTTTAATTGAGTCACTAAAGATGTGAAAGAAATTCATGCATAAAGAAACAAGACAATGATAGGGATAATTGGGCATTGTTCAATGGAAAATTAATGCAATGTGATATAACACAGTTATCAACTCTGGAACAAGTATTTTGGACATACACACCCATATTTATCTAATAATTAGAAAGAGTAAAAGCATTATAAATTACCTACATTTATGTATCACAAAGTTACTTTGGGTAATAGACTAAACTTATGGAGAAATCCTGCAGGAAGATTTTGTGATAAAGGTACTTGATGAATGTGATTGTTGACAAAATATAAAGTAAAGGTTTTAAGATAAAGAGTACAAATTCTTCCTGTTGAATGGATAGTGCTGAGTTCTTAGTTATCACTCAGAAGGGAATCATTGTAGACTTTCACCTAAAATCAGCCTAACACACTATTTTGGCTTACCATCTCCCCCCCCCTCACCCCCAAAGAAAAGAATAAGAAATAAAATGCACACAAAACAAGAAGTATTACCTTGTCCTTAAGCATACTTCTTATACATACATACTTGAAATGTTATTGATATTCTTAATATCATGTCTCAAGAGAAATAGAATAGACCTGGTAAAGAGCTGAAAAAACATAAATACAGTAACTAAAGAGGAAAAGAGAAGGGAACTGGGTATCAAGAAACAGTCATAATTGGTCAGACTAATAACATATAGGTGTTTTTTAAAGGAATGATGAGGGATGAAGTGGACAAAATTGAAGCTTATAAATTCATAAAGACATGGAAAGAAGTGTAGGTGTTTTAAAGTGTAGGTGATGGGGGGAGGGTGATAATTGCAAAAGGTGAAGGGTGACATTAAAACTTGAAATAAGTTTTAAACAGGAATTTAAAAAAAAACTTGTTTTAAACAGGAAGAAGATACATGATAGAGAGAGGGGAGGAGAGAGAGAGGGAGGGGAAAGGAAAGAAAGAGAAAGAGAGAGAAGGAAGAAGAAAAGGAAGGAAAGAAAAGAAGAGAGAAATGGGAGGGATGGAGAGAGAGAGATTGAGAAAGGAGAGGGAGGAAGGGAAAAAGGAAGGGAAGAGAGAGGAAGAGGCAGGGAGGGGGAGAAGTGAGCAAGGGAGAGTGAAAGAGGAGGAAAAGAGAGAGGGAGAGAGGAAGGGAGGGATGGAGAGAGAAGAGGGGGAAAGAGGAAGGAAAAGGGAGGGGAGGGAAAGAAGGGAAGGGAATGGGAAGAGGAGTGAGACAAAGAGAGACAGAGACACAAAGACACAGAGATAGACAGTGACACAGAAAGACAAACAACTGAAAGTAAAAACAGAGTCTAAGGCAGCACATTATAACTGAAGGAGTGTTATATTTGTAGCAATAGGACCTAAGTTTGAATCCTGATGGTTCTTATTACAAGCTACTTCACCTCTTCATCTTTAGTTTCCTCACTTGTGAAAATGGTCTTGAATTAAATGACCTTAATGGTCTTTTCAATCTCCAGAACCAATGAGAAGCTTTAGATGAATTCATTTAGGACAAAAATACAACTAAAGAAAACTGGGCCATGGTCCATCCTCTCTTAAGTAGAAGGCTGGCACAGGGGAGGGCAATCTCTACCACACAGCAGAGCACTGAATTGAATGAGTAACAACTTTGGCCCAATGTACCATGGTAAGATTTGAATAGTTAGATGTGGGTGGGGTTTTGAAAAAATAGGGTTTGCTGCTCAAATTTAAAGTAAGTGGAAGATTGAAGATTAGTGAATATCTTTGGTGGGGGAAAGTGGGGATGCTTCTCAGCACTTCTAAAATCACTTTGTTGCATGTACATGTATAAATCCATGAGTGAACTAGTTGTAAAGAATTGTATGCATTCATTAAACACCAGGTCAGATATATGGCAACACCATCAGTCAGAAGTTTGAACACTTTGTAAATCTTCAAGCATTGTATAAATGTGAGTTACAGTTGTTATTATTTTCCTGGAAAGCAATAAAACTGCATTTCTTTAAAGAACCATTCTATAATTCAGACTTTTTGCCAATTCAACCTGACCTTCCCTTAATTATTCTAAATTGGTGCTTTTAAAGTATTCAAGTGCTTCTTAACTGCTCTGATTTCTATCTAATCTCCCCTATTAGATTATAAACTCTTTAAGGAGAGGAATCTTATTTTCTCCTCCTTCATGTATAGTATCTCCAACCATTGTACAGAACATTCTATACAGATGAGCAGTTAGTAATGGGATCAGATCATAATATTCATGGGCTAGTCCTGGATATAGGTCAGCTAAGTGGTGCCATAGTGCACAGAGTACTAGGCCTGAAGTCAGGAAAACTCTTCTTGAGATTAAATCTGGCTTCAGACACTTACTAGTTTTGTGACCCTGGGCACATCACTTAACTCTGCCTCAGTTTCCTCATCTGTAAAATGAGCTGGAGGAGGAAATGGCAAACCCCTCCAGTATCTTTGCCAAGAAAACCCCAAATGGGGTCACAAAGAATTGTTGTACATGACTGAAACGAGTGAATAATAAGAAATCCTACATTTGACTCTGGCATGGGTGAAGTTTGCTTTTGATCTCTCACTCATCTCACTTTGGATATTCCTCTCCCTATCAGTATCCGCTCCCTAACCCTTCCACCCCCATGTTATACTGTGACTTCCCAGTGCTTTCCTCTATTTAAGAGAAAAAATTGTGCTGAAAGAGTGCTGAACTTGGAACCATGAGACCAAGTTCAAATCTGGACTGTTTTCTACCTGTTGGGTCTTGAGCAATTCATAAACTCTCTAGATCTCAATTTCTCATCTGTAAAATGAATGACCCAGATTACCTCTAAGATTCCTTCTAATTTTACTTCTATGATTCTATGATTGTTCATCAAGGAAGTAAGTTATAGCCATTCCATACTCTGGAGCTTTTCAGGAGAAATTTTTCTATTAACTAAAGGTTCAGATCTAGAAATGAAGCAGGTCAAAACTACTGCACCATTCAGCAGTGAATTCAGGTCTCCATTTCTACCTGGGCTCAAAAGAAAAAAACCCTTATTTATCCACAATTTCATATCTTACCAGGTCTCTGCTAACTTTTTTTATACAAAGATGGAATTTCTACTCTGTCTTGACTTTAAACTATCTGTGTGTCCCTGGATAAGATAGTTCATCTATTGAATTTTAGTTCTCTTTTCCATAAAATGAGAGGGTTGAAAGAGATGATTTCAAAAGTCCCTTGCACAACTAAGTTTTTCTGATTCCATGAAAAAGAGGAAAAGTGGTCCCCTTGGTGGAATTGCTCAGGTTGCCAGGGAGCAGGGAGCCTTGGAACACTTTCCCACTCTTAGGGAGATTGAAAGTGCTTTCCTTTTGTGGAGATAGAGAGAAAACGTGACTCAAGCATTCAAGACATGTCCTGGTAACAAACCCTCCCCTCTGCTCTTCTGAAGGGCACTAGATATCAAGTATGGTCAGTATCGATCAAAGATGTCAGCCAACCCCTTTCAGCCACTCTGAGGCATGATGCTACTTAACTGTTAAGCCTGCCCCAGACAGCAAAAGGCAAGATTCTGCCACCAACAATTAAGTTAACAGGGAGATGATAGTGTAAGCATTCAGATACCAAATCAAATCTGCCTAACAGTAGAGCCCCAGGCACTTAGGACAGTTATTACTCAACATTCTTCAGCTGTTACCTCTGCCTGGTCTCCAGAGAGGCTATGGAATTTGGGGGATAGAAGAAACCTGGGAAGAGAAAATTAACCCTTCCATTAATCCAGGGCATCATTTCAAAGCATAACAAAATATGAGCTAAGGGAACTAATAGCTCACTCTGTCTACAGAAGAAACTGTAACTTGATCAAGATCACATAGCTAGCAGGGAGTAGAGCTAATCTTTGAACACAAGGCTTTTTAGTCCCAATGGTGGCAATATAACAGTTCTGAATTTAAAGTCAGGAAGACCTGGATTTAAATTGTACCTTGAATACTTCCTAGTTGTGTGAGCCTCATCAAGTCACTTCATTCTCCTGGGTTCCAGCTATTTCATCTATAAAATGAAGGAAAGGGACTAAAAATTAAGGTTTTGCCTTATTGTAAAGTGATGATACTAAGGAATCCAAACTCAGTGCTCTTCCTATTAAACAATGAAGTTCTACGGAGTTCTACAATTGAAAGGAACTCAGAGGCCATCTAATTTCCTTCACCATATATTTGTTCCACCATATCCCTACCAAGCTATCTTCCACCCTGTGCTTGGACATTTCCAGCAATGGGCTACCTTTATCTCTTCAGAGAAAGGCCATTCCACTTAGGGATAGTTCTAATTATTAACACTTATTTCAGTTCTTCATTTGTCATACAGGGTAAATAAGGTTCAGAGGGGATGACTGATTTGCCCAAAGTCATAATGACTTAATGTGCAACCACATTTTCTTCCCCATTTTCTGAATAGCACTGGAGAAAATTGGACCCTATTTAGGTATGGTGTCCTAAGTTTGACTTAAAGAAAACTTAAAAAGTAGGCAAGGCTTTGTCGATCAGGCGGAGCCAACATGGCGGAGTGAAAAGGTGACTTTCTGCCTCTCCTCCTATCTTCTCTCAAATCAACAATAAAATAAGCCTCTGAACTGATCTTCAAGTCAATGAACTCAGAAATATTTGTACACTGCTCTCTGGATAACTTCATATCAGGTTAGTCGGACTCGGACAGAGAGATAAATAGACGACTCTTGTGTAGGCCGGAAGTGAGGGTGGGACTCAGCTCAGCTCATCCTGGAAGAAATTCCAAACTCCAAACTCCAAATTCCAAACACCTGGAGTTTATCTGAGGCACCCGGGACACTCGGCCCTGATTGGGGGCAGGTGTTCTGGCAGACTTGCCTTGTTTAAGGAGTAATTCCGACTTAGTCCTAGCCCCCACCGGCCCAGCACCTTAAATCAACTCGACGAAGTGCCCCAGGGCAAAGCTTTTCAGGCGCCTTTCAGCCTCCGTTTTTTTTTTTTCCCTACCTTAAAGAGATATCCACTCTGTCTAAAAAAAAATGAAGAAGCAAAAGAGAGCTCTCACCATGGACAGCTTTTATCAAGGCAAAGAAGCGATGACCCCAGATACTGAGGTTCCCTTAGAAAAAACTCCAGAGAAAATCAGCAAGGACCATCACTGGTCCCCTTTTCAAAAGGCCTTTCTGGAAGATTGCATAAAGAACCTCAAAAGAGAGATGGAGGATAAATGGGAAAATAAACTGAAATCAGTGCAAGAAGGATACAACATCTTGGAAGAAGGATATGATACACTGCAAAAGAGATATAAAAAAGACACCAATTTATTGAAAAATAAAATTAGTGAAGTGGAAAAAGAGTGCAATGAACAAATTGGCCAGTTACAAAAGGAGCTTAAAAAGGTAACTGAAGAAAACAACACTTTAAAAATAAGAATTGAACAAATGCAAGTGAATGACTCAATAAGACTTCAAGAATCAGTCAAACAAAAACAAAAAAATTAAAAATTAGAAGAAAATATGAAATATCTCCTAGGAAAAACAACTGACTTGGAAAATAGATCTAGGAGAGACAATTGAAGGATTATAGGACTTCCTGAAAGCCATGATGAAAAAAAGAATCTAAACACTATCTTCCAGGAAATCCTGAAAGAAAACTGCCCTGAGATTGTAGAATCAAAGGGCAAAATCACCATTGAAAGAATTCACCGATCACCTCCTGAAAGAGACCTCAAAATTAAGACCCCAAGGAATATCGTGGCTAAATTTCAGGACTATAGCACCAAGGAACAGATTCTGCTAGCAGCTAGAAAGAAACAATTCAAATACCGAGGATCAATAATTAGAATCACACAGGATCTGTCAGCCTCCACACTGAAGGATCGAAGGGCCTGGAACCAGATATTCCGAAGGGCAAAGGAATTTGGATTACAACCAAGAATAACCTATCCAGCTAGAATGAGCATTATCCCTCAGGGAAGAAGATGGTCATTCAATGATATAAGTGAATTTCACCTATTTCTAATGAAAAGACCGGATCTGAACAAAAAATTCAACACCCAAACACAGAACTCAAGAGATGCATAAAAAGGTAAAAAGGAAAGGACTCTTGAGAACTTTATTTTTACTAGGGGGATACTTAAAGTTTGGGGGTATAATTAACTAGATATTACTTTGATAATATGAAAAAGAGAACTAGAGGGGAAAAGGTTGTCATACTGGGGAAAAGAGGGAAAAAGTGGTAAAATAAGATCTAAAAAAAAAGGAGGTAAAAACAAAGTAAAATCACTTGAAGAGGCAAAGAAAACCTAATATAATTGACAGAAAGAGGGGAGGGAGATGAGCATTGTGTAAATCTTACTCTCATCAGGTTGGGCTCTAAAAGTATATATCAGACATTTGATTTCACATAGAAACTTGTCTGTTGCTAGAGGGAAGTGGGAGGGAAAGGAGGAAAAGTAAGGGACAGACTAATAGAAGGAAAATAGAAGAATCTGGGGAAAGGAGTAAAAACAGGGGGAGGGGATCTAAGGGTGGAGTATTGTTTGGGGGAGGGGGTCATCAAAAGCAAAGTACTGAGGAGGGGGGAAGGGAGAAAGGGGAAATGAAAGGAAAAAACATAACTTGAGTAAATAAGATGGCAGGAAATAAAGAATTAGTTATTCTAATTGTGAATGTGAATGGGATGAACTCTCCCATAAAGCGGAAGCGGGTATCAGACTGGATTAAAAACCAGAATCCCACAATATGTTGTCTACAAGAAACACATCTAAAACATAGTGACACATATAGGATGAAGGTAAATGGCCGGAGCAGAAAATATTATGCTTCAGGTGAACAAAAAAAGCAGGGGTAGCAATCCTTGTCTCAGATCAAGTAAAAGCCAAGATAGATCTAATCAAAAGAGATAAGGAAGGAAACTATATTTTATTAAAGGGTACTATAGATAATGTAGCAATATCTAAATATATATGCACCAAGTGCAATAGCACACAAATTCCTATGGGAGAAATTAAAAGAGATGCAAGAAGAAATAGACAGCCAAACAATACTAGTGCAGGATCTCAACCTTGCTCTCTCAGAATTAGATAAATCAAACTACAAAATAAACAGGAAAGAAACTAGGGAGATAAACCAATTGTTAGAAAAGTTAGGTATAATAGATCTATGGAGAAAGTTGAATGGAGACAGTAGGGAGTTTACTTTTTTCTCAGCAGTCCATGGAACCTATACAAAAATTGACCATGTGTTAGGGCATAAAAACCTCAAAATCAAATGCAGAATAGCAGAAATAGTAAATGCATCCTTTTCAGATCATGATGCAATAAAAATCACATGCAATATAAGTCCAGGAGAAAATAAACCAAAAGTTAATTGGAAATTAAATAATCTAATCCTGAAGAATGAATGGGTGAAAGAGCAAATCATAGACACAATCAATAATTTCATCCAGGAGAATGACAATAAGGAGACAACATACCAAAATTTGTGGGATATGGCTGAAGCGGTTATAAGGGGCAATTTTATATCTCTAGATGCTTACTTGCATAAAATAGAGAAAGAAAACATCAATGAATTGGGCTTATTATTAAAAAAAACTAGAAAAAGAACAAATTAAAAACCCTCAATTAAATACCAAATTGGAAATTCTAAAAGTAAAAGGAGAAATTAATAAAATTGAAAATAAGAAAACTATTGAATTAATAAATAAAACTAAGAGTTGGTTCTATGAAAAAACTAACAAAATAGATAAACCTTTAGTTAATTTGATAAGAAAAAGGAAAGAGGAAAATCAAATTGTTAGTCTCAAGAATGATAAGGGAGAACTTTCCTCCAATGAAGAGGAAATTAGAGCAATAATTAGGAGTTACTTTGCCCAATTTTATGCCAGTAAGTTTGATAATCTAAATGAAATGGAGGAATATCTAAAAAATATAGATTGCCCAGGTTGACAGAAGAGGATATAAATTATTTAAATAGCCCCATATCAGAAAAAGAAATAGAACAAGTTATTAACCAACTCCCGAAGAAAAAATCTCCAGGGCCAGATGGATTTACATGTGAATTCTACCAAACATTCAAAGAACAATTAATTCCAATACTACACAAACTATTTGAGAAAATAGGGACAGAAGGTATACTGCTAGAATCCTTCTATGAGACCGTTATGGTGCTGATAGCTAAACCAGGTAGGGCAAAAACAGATAAAGAAAACTATAGACCAATTTCCCTAATGAATATTGATGCAAAAATTTTAAATAAGATATTAGCAATGAGATTACAGAAAGTCATCCCTAGGATAGTACACTATGACCAGGTAGGATTTATACCAGGGATGCAGGGCTGGTTCAATATTAGGAAAACTATCAGCATAATTAATTATATTAATAACCAAACTAACAAAAACCATATGATTATCTCAATAGATGCAGAAAAAGCCTTTGATAAAATCCAACACCCTTTCCTATTAAAAACACTAGAGAATATAGGAATAAATGGGCTTTTCCTTAAAATGATCAGTAGCATCTATTTAAAACCATCAGCAAGCATCATATGTAATGGAGACAAACTAAAACCATTCCCAATAAGATCAGGAGTGAAACAAGGCTGCCCACTGTCACCATTACTATTTAATATTGTATTAGAAATGTTAGCTTTAGCAATAAGAGAAGAAAAAGAGATAAAAGGAATCAGAGTAGGTAATGAAGAAAACAAATTATCACTCTTTGCAGATGACATGATGGTATACTTAGAGAACCCTAGAGACTCAACTACAAAACTACTAGAAACAATTCACAACTTTAGCAAAGTGGCAGGATTCAAAATTCATCCACATAAATCATCAGCATTTTTATATATTACCAACAAAGTTCAGCAGCAAGAGATACAAAAAAAAATTCCATTCCAAATAGCAGATGATAGGATAAAATATTTGGGAATCTATCTGCCAAGGAAAAGTCAGAAACTATACAAACTAAATTACAAAACACTTTCCACACAAATAAAATCAGACCTAATCAATTGGAAAAATATTAAGTGCTCATGGGTAGGCAAAGCGAACATAATAAAAATGACAATACTACCCAAACTAATCTACTTATTTAGTGCCATACCAATCAAACTCCCAAGAAATTATTTTACAGATCTAGAAAAAATAGTAGCAAAGTTCATTTGGAAGAACAAAAGGTCAAGGATTTCAAGGGGATTAATGAAAAAAAAGGCAGATGAAGGTGGCCTTGCTGTACCAGATCTAAAACTATATTATAAAGCAGCGGTCCTCAAAACTGTTTGGTACTGGCTAAGAAATAGAGCAGTCGATCAGTGGCACAGGATAGGATATCAGGACTATCTAGGCAATAACCTTAACAATCTAGTATTCGATAAACCCAAAGACCCCAGCTTTTGGGATAAATACTCACTATTCGGCAAAAACTGCTGGGAAAATTGGAAACTAGTGTGGAAGAATTTAGGGCTTCACCCCTACCTAACACCACATACCAAGATAAGATCTAAATGGGTTCATGATCTAGATATAAAGAGGGACTTTGTAAGTAAGTTAGAGGAACGTAATATAGTTTATCTCTCAGACCTGTGGAGATGGAATAAATTTATGTCCGAAGAAGACGTGGAACTCCTAATTGAACACCAGATGGATAATTTTGATAATTTTAAGTTAAAAAGTTTCTGTACAAACAAAACAAATGCAGAAAAGATTAGGAGGGAAGCATCAAATTGGGAAATCATCTTTACATTCAATGGTTCTGATAAAGGCCTCATTTCTAAAATATATAGAGAATTGTCTCATATATATAAGAATTCAAGCCACTCTTCAATAGATAAGTGGTCAAGGGATATGAACAGACAATTTTCAGATGATGAAATTAAAACCATCTCTAGTCATATGAAAAGTTGCTCCAAATCACTATTGATCAGAGAAATGCAAATTAAGACAACTCTGAGGTACCACTACACACCTGTCAGATTGGCTAAAATGACAGGAAAAGATAACGATGAATGTTGGAGGGGATGTGGGAAAACTGGAACACTAATACATTGTTGGTGGAACTGTGAACGGATCCAACCATTCTGGAAAGCAATTTGGAGCTATGCTCAAAAAGTTGTCAAACTGTGCATACCCTTTGACCCAGCAGTGTTTCTACTGGGCCTATATGCCAAAGAGATTTTAGAGGAGGGAAAGGGACCCACCTGTGCAAGAATGTTTGTGGCAGCCCTTTTTGTAGTGGCTAGAAACTGGAAACTGAAGGGATGCCCATCAATTGGAGAGTGGCTGAATAAATTATGGTATATGAATGTTATGGAATATTATTGCTCTGTAAGAAACGATCAGCAGGACGATTTCAGAGAGGCCTGGAGAGACTTGCATGAACTGATGCTGAGTGAAACGAGCAGAATCAGGAAATCATCATACACAGCAACAACATGATGATCAATTCTGATGGACATGGCTCTCTGCAACAAAGAATTGTCTCAAACCAGTTCCAATTGTTCACTGAAGAAAACCATATGCACCCAGAGAGAGGGAAATGAAATATGGACCACAACATAACATTTTCATGCTCTCTATTGACATTTGCTTGCATTGTGTGGCCTTTCTCTGATTTTTTTTTCTTGTAGATAGGATTTTTCTTGCATAACTTCTCAAGCATTTCAACATTATTAACCTGTAGTGGACTTCCTGCCATCTAGGGGAGGGGAGGGGACTGGGGGTAAAATTTGTAATGGAAAGCTTTGTAAAGATCAATGTTGGAGAGCTACCCATACATATGTTATACAAATAAAAAGCTTTAATAAAAAAAGCAGGCAAGAAAAATCGGTGACACTAGAGCAAAGACCTGATAGGAGCCCACATATGCTGGCAGCAGTGACAGCATCAACAGCTTTGGGAGCTTAGACCAGAGACAGTAAAGGGGTCAGCAACTGGGAAGAAAAAGATTACAAGGGAGCAGGTAATGAATACAGCTGGCACTCACTGACAACTCCATTGACCCTACACAGTTCTGAGTCTCAGTTTCAGGGCAGAGAGGAGCCCCAGGTGTTCATAATGAGGGGTTGTAGTCACAATTCCAAAGCAAAAAGAAACACTAGTACTTACAGCTGCAAAGGACCAGAGGCCCTTCCTGGGTAAACACCAGAGTGCAAACAGGAGAGCAATGACCATACCTGTCCCAAGATCATACCCCTTAAAAGCATCAACATCTTACAGACTCTCAGAACTAGCTCTGAAAACAGTACCACAAAAAACTGATGTTAGGACAGTGCCTTCTCACTAACAGGTGAGCATTACCTAAGTTTAACATAGAATTCAAAGACAAGAAATAGCCTGTAAAAATGAATAAAGAACAACAAATAATAACAATAATTATTATTTGATCATAAAAACCTACTACAGTGACAGGGATATTCAAGACAAAAATTCAGAAGACAACATGAAAACAGCTATAAACAAAGCTTCAAAGTAAAATACTAATTGGATCCAAACCCAACATGAAGTCTTGGAAGAGTTAAAGAAAGAGATGAGCAGTAGAGGAAATTTTTGGAAAAGAAATGAGAGTGATACAAGAAAATTGTGAATTCCTAAGAATTTTGTCATTTTTAGGGCAGTTAAATGGTGTTTACTTAGGTAGAGAGCATGGTATGGGGTAATTATGCTGGAATGATCTCTCCTCTCCCCCCAAAAAATGAAGTGGAGAGAAAGAGGGATGCATTGGGAGAAAGGTTAATGCAAAGGTTGAATAAGAAAATTTTTCTCATATAAAAGATCCATGCAAAAGGAAGAACTTGAAGGACAAAATGGGGGAGGTGGTGCGCAATAACTAGATATCATTCTCTTTAGAATTGGTTCAAAGAGGGAAGAATACACACACATATGCATAGATATATATATACACACATGTGTAAAGTCATCATAACTATGGATGTGAATGGAATGAGCTCACCCATAAAATGGAAGCATTTAGTAGAGTGGATTAGAAACCAGAATACAACCATATGCTGATTATGAGACACACTTGAAACAGAAAGACAAATTTTCAAAACAAAAGAACAGAGCAGAATCTAAGATGTTTTAGTTTTAAAAACAAACACAATAAAAAGGCAAGGGTAGCAATCATAATCTCAGACAAAGCAAAAGCAAAAACAGACCTCATTAAAAGAAACTATATTATGGGAATCGGGGAAACTATATTACACTTTAAAAAATATCACAGACTGGGGCAGCTAGGTGGCGCAGTGGATAGAGCGCCAGCCCTGAAGTCAGGAGGACCTGAGTTCAAATCTGGTCTCAGACACGTAACAGCTGTGTGACCTTGGGCAAGTCACTTAACCCCAATTGCCTCAGCAAAAAAAAAAAAAAATATCACAGACAATGAAGTAATATGAAAAATTACAGTAAGATCTCATTTCTCAAATATATACTGGGTATAGAATCAAGTTAAATTTATATAAATAAGATCCATTATCCAGATGATAAATGCTCAAAGAATATAAACAGTTTTCAGAAAAAAAAGAAATCAAAGCTCTCTGTAGTCATAAGAGTGTTCTAAATCACTAATGATTAAAAAATTACAGATTAAAACATCTCTTAAGTGCCACCTCATAATATCAGAAATGATAAATTTTAGAGGGGATGAAGGAAAAATAGGCACACTAATGAACTATTGGTGGAATAGTGAGCTGGTCCAACCATTCTGAAGAATAATTTAAAACTATGCTTATGGAAATATGTTTAGAAGAATTGCACATGTTTAACCTATATTGAATTACTTGCTGTCTAGAAGAAAAGGGAAGGGAGGGAGAAAAATTTAGAACACAAGGTTTTGTAAAGGTGAATGTTGAAAACTGTTATTTGCCTGTATTTTGAAAAATAAAAAGCTATTATAAAAAATGTTCAAATATAATACCACTAATAGGTCTAAATCCCAAAAAGATCAAAGCAAAAGGAAAAGGATCCAAATATATAAAAATAGCAGTTTTTATAGCAGATCTTTTTGTGGTGGCAAAGAATTGGAAATTAAAGGGATGCTCATCAATTGGGTAGTAGCTGACCAAGCTGTGGCACAAGTGTGATAGAGTACTATTATTCTATAAGAAGTAATAAGGGGGATTGTTTCAGAAAACATGACTAGACTAGACCTGTCTGTACTAATGCAAAATGAAAAGAGAACCAAGACATAATTATGCACAGTAACAACAATATTATAATGATGATCAATTGTAAAAGACTTGGCAATTCTGATCAATACAATGATCCAAGACAATTCCAGAGAACTTATAATGAAAAAATGATATATATTTCCAGAGAGAAAACTAATGAACTCTGAGTACAATTTTAAGTATAATTTTGTTACTCTATTTTTCTTGCTTTTTTTGGAAAATTTGCTGATGTGAATATATTTTACATAATTTCACATTTATGATTGATATCATATTGCTAGCCTTCTCAGTGGGTGTTTGGAGTTGGGTGTGGGAAAGAGTTTAGAATTAAAAATTTTAAAAATAAAACTAAATTTTTTTTTACTAAATATTTTTAAAAGAAATGTACCAATGCAAAAGGGGGGGAAGAACCCCAGAGAGAAGATGAACCTTGAGTAACAGTAATGAACAATCTGGGTTCCTAGAGTACAGATAATAAAATGATGAAAACAAAAAAAAATACTTCTTTTGAAACAAAAGTGGGGGTAATGCTGGGGCATATCATTGCCTGCTCTGTCAGATGTGATCACTGTTGTTGTTGCTTAAATATTTTTCTTTTTTTACATGGGAGGATTCAATTCTAGGACTAGGAAGAAGAATGTACAGAAATAACTAGTATAAAAATAAAATATACCAATCAAGTTTATTTTTAAAAGAAATGTCTCTTATATCCTATATATTTCTGAATGACCAATCATAACTCTGCTTTTCTTTTTTTAGAACTACAGAAACATAACCTTACTATGGATCAGCTTTTTTCCTTTGACTTATCCATAATGGAAAAAGAGAAATGGAGATCTTCTCCAAACACTGACCCTGAGATCAAGCAGTCAGAAGACCAAGTCCAGTAGATTCTGGAGGAATAAGAAAGGGGCACCTATCTCAAATGACATGTCTCACTGAGTTATCTTTCATCTCCAGCACAGCTCAGGAAATGTGGGTCAGCTAGATGATTCTATGGTTACCTGCAGCAGGGGAGAAAGGCAATATAACCCCATTCATTTTTGCAAGAATAAAAATTTCACCAAGTAGTACTGACTGCACTGAGGAATTGTAGCTCTGAGAATTGGCAAAATTTGAATCTTCAAGTGAATGGGACCAGTTGAGGAATGGAACAAAAATGAGGTTAGAATCACAGGAACCTACTTCTGGAAAAGGCTTCATATAAGTGGAGTCATTTTTAATTTCTGTAAAAGCAAGGATTTTATAGTCATTGATTAGATTTTAATGATCCATATACTTGAGGATCAGCTACCTATATATTTTACAAGTAAATGTAGGTAGAGTAAAAGCCAGGAAGTCCTAGGTTCTACTCTCAAATTTGACACAATGACTGGGTATATCTCTAAACAAATTACTTAAAACCTCTTAGTGCCCTAAGCAACTCTTAAGAGTAGCTTTTTGTCAGAGAAGGTGACAGTTTTCATTGGCAGAGAGGGTTTCTTCACTTTTAACCCTTAAATCTTGAGTTCAGAACCTGTTTTTATCCCTTTGGGAATTATAGTATCATAGGAGTCTTAGAAATAATTTAATTCAGACCCCTCATTTCACAGAAAAGTCAATAAAGGTTGTGAACTTAGATAAAAAAAGATAGATATAAAACTGAAAGGGATCCTACAGGTCAGTTATTACATTTGCCTCATTTTATATGGAGGAAATTAATGATTTACCTAGGTGGTAAGTAGTAGAATCAGATCTGAACTCAGGTCTAATAATTCCAAACTTATCACTCCATATGCAACCCATTAGTAGCACTTAACCCACTGCTTGATACATAATGGGTAGTTAAAAGCGTTCATTGAATTGAATCCTTCATACTTAGCAAAGTGCCTGGCACACAGTAGGAATTTAATTAATTATTGTTGGCTATTTATTGACAAGCATAAAAGGATGCTTTGGAACCACTCACATTCTATATTTCAAATTGGTTTCCAATAGTCCCCTTCCCTGGGACACCTCTCATTTTCCCATTCAGGGATGACTGAAAGCTTAAAACTGTGTCTTCCAGACATAACACATCTCTAGGTCTCTACACTCTTCCCAGAATTGATCATTAAGAGAGCAGAGACACTAGAACCCAGCTCACAATTTTATTTGATAGATACACAGGCTGAAGTACCTGCCATATTTTTCTTTTCCTCTCTGCCTTCGCTTTCTCTCTCTCATCACAAACTTGTACTATTATTCACCCTTACTACTATACCATTGATCTATTCCACCTCCAATAGCTCTCAATAAACTTCATCACAAGAATCCAGGAAATACATTCCTAATCACATTTAAAATTTTCTTTATCATGTTCCAGGGTTAATAAAATGCCTTGATAGTTCCTCTATAGTCTTCCCAATGGGTCCCATTTAGGCCTGAACTTAGGTTCATATATACATCAGTTGGGACCCACATCCCATTAGCTGTGCTAAAAATGGGAGATAACATGGAGCACTCCAATCAAGCAATATAGAAGATAGTTCATCTTTACTGGACCTAAAATAGGTGGCCTTTGGGTCAATGTTAGAGTTCCAAATCAGCAGCTGAGCATTGAACATACTGCTTAGTTTTCTCATACCTTAATATTTTACCTCTTTAGTAATAAAGTCCTAACTTTTTACCCTGTTACCTCAGTAAGCAGATTTCCTGTCTATGGTACTTTCTGTAACTGACTTTTTGTTAATATCCCAATACTTTCCCCCCACTTAATCTATCTAATGACCAGTTTTCCAATCCTGCCATTTTCCCCTCCTCCCCTTTACTTCTTAGATTTCCTGGTTTCCCTCAAAATTCAATGTTATCTCAAATATTTTCTTGACTGGCCCAAATGCTACTGTCCTGCCTCTGCAAAATACCTTGTATTTATTTTGCAAATAACCTATTATATGAAAGTTGGTTGTTTGGTTGGTTGCTGTCCTTTGTACTTAAAGAGGACCAAAATGTTATGTTAGAGTTGAATTACAGTGTGTCTGACTGTGGCTGATCAGACCAATATGAGCTTGGGATGCTCTGCCATAGGTCAGCCACAAATAGTCTCTAGGAACATTTGGGGTGTATTCTCTAATTTTGTTTCTCAAGTTTCTTTTGTATTAATTCAATTCTGCTTTGCTCATGGAGCACAGCACTGTGTCTGATGAGCACGCCATGCTGGGTGATTCTGTGTCAGTGTCTCCCGTGTCATACAATTGATTCTAAAGTTCTTGAGAGATCCTGAGAGTGTTCTTGTATCACTTTTTCTGATCACCCTGTAAGCTCTTGCCCTATGTGAGCTCTGGTATCTCCCCTTTTAGCATGTAAGCTCCTTGAAAGCAAGGACTTTCATTTCTATTTTTGTATCTCCAGTGCTAACTGCTGGTACAAATTAGCACTTAAATGCTTTTGATTCAATGATTGCAAATTGGACTTTTTTTTGGATCACCAGTTCTATCCCTGACTAGATAGCCACCTTGGTTCTCAACCTTGTGAGTTTTTAATCTATCTGTCTCTCTCTTTCTCCTTCCTCCCCCCACTTCTCTGTCTCTATCTCTAGCTCCCTCTCTCCCTCTCCCCTATTTTCCTCTCTCTGAGGGGCCCTTTTGTCAATATGGTGAAGTCTATAGATTCCTCCTCAGGAAAATATGTTTTTTTAAATAATTGAAGGAAATATTTACTATCAATTAGAAATCATTGAAATTAAAAATTATTTTTTCCCATTTGAATTTACATACCTTCAAATCTATTTATGTTCCTTAGGGATCCTTAGACCAAGTCAAGAATCTCTAGTTTAAACTTTTCACTAATAATGCACACATGACCCAGTTTTCTCCTTTGTGTAAAATGATCTTTTGCTGTGGGACCTATCTTTGGATTCATATCTGACTTTTGGCCCTTATCTCATGAGCAATCTTCACCAAACCCTGGCAATCTGCTATATTCTTATTTCAGGCCTTCTCTGGTTTCATCCCCATTCCACTGAGGCTGACACCTTGGCTCTCTGTAGAAGGTTATTCTGTTTTGGATTTGTAAGTAGTGAGTGACAATAGGTTTCTTATGTAACTGTATGCTACCAGTTCAAGATTAGTGTTTCCTTTCTCTGATTTTTCTTTCTTAGAGATAGGATTTTTCTTGCACAACAATGATAAGTGTGGAAATATGTATACATATATTCGACTTGTCAAGTATCTTAACATAATTATCATGTAGTGGATATCCTGCCATCTAGGGGAGGGGTGGGGAATAGGGGGAAAAATTTGTAACAGCTTTGTAAGGGTCAATGTTGAAGAATTACCCATACATATGTTTTGCAAATAAAAAGTTTTAATTAAAAAAAAAAGATTAGTGCTTATTAATAGCTAAGCTTCCTTTGTAAAATGACCTCTTGGGAGTAGTGGGAACACTAAGATAAAGTTGACACAGCTAGGATTGACTCAAGATAGATACCAAAGAAATTAATAAAGATAAGCACCCTCAATCTTAGTGTTGATAAACCAGACCCTCATATTAAATATGATTATGGATGAAAAGATCTGGGTGTGGTGGTCCCTGCTGTTGGGGAGATTCAGTCTGGTGAATTTCTTGAGCTAAGGCCAGAACTAATATATTAAGCCCCCAAGATAGGGGAGGGAGAGAAGCTAGCTAGGTGGATTTAAAAAACAAAACAAAAAAAAAAGAGAGAGACAGAGACAGAGAAATAGGGCAAGGAGAGGAAGAAAGAAAGGGAAAAAGGGAAAAGGATAGGGAGTTAGATTACTGCTATATGCCATTCCCCACCCCAGCAAAAGAGTTTTCCCAGTAGCATAAATTCAGGCCCCCCCAAAAGACATCTTTTCCTTGGTTAGCTATAAAAATCAGTTCTTGAAATTTAAGGGAAGTAGTTAAGCCTATGGCAAAGTATACAAAGTATACAAGTACCGATAAACATTTAGCTCCAGGCTTTAAAAACAGTGGTACTAAATTCAAAACAACAGCAACCCTTAGAATAGAAAACAAGTTCAAAACCAAAATGATTTAATTTTTTTAAATCCATAAGATAAAAAGAAAGGCAGCACAGGATGATGGGTAGAGCTAGGAAGATACTGATTCAAGTCTTGCCTCTACTGGATTATGAGATCCAACCTCTTTCAGTGTTCTAAGTGACCCTTTAGAATTGCAAAAAGAATTTCTATAAATTGCAAAAAAGGTGTCCACCTGAATAGGTAGAAGGAGTTTCTTAGGAACTCACCTAAAAAAGAGGTCCTGATCACTCGTACAAACATATGCTCAGTTCTTATCTGTTAGTTAAAAGAAGTATTTTTAAAAACTACTTTCAAAGGTTAAAAAAGAGGTAACTCCTTTATTAATTTAATTGGGAGTGCATCTGCAAGATACACCAGATATACAGCATAGGATAGAATTGGAGATACCAATTTTTTTTGCCACAGTTGTTCTACTTATTGTAGAAGTCACTTAACTTCTTGGGATCTCTGTTTCCTTATCTGTAAACTAGATTATCTCCAAGTTTATAACTCTAAAATTTTAGGAGCCTTAACTTTTTTTAATTTGGGGGGGGGGATTGTAGGGTCAAAAGCACAAAAGTTATTGCTTGAATCAGATTTCTTTCTAAATTAGAGGGGACTGGGGGTAAAAGTTGTAATGGAAAGCTTTGTAAATATCAATGCTGGGGAACTACCCATACATATGTTATACAAATAAAAAGCTTTAATAAAAAAAATAAAAATAAATAAATTTGAATAAATCCTTTCTTCTACTTTATAGAGAAAAATGGCTTATTTCTACATATGAATTATAACAAGGATTGGCAAAAAAAGTATTTTAAAATATAAAAGCATGCTTAGCCAGTAAGCCAAACAAAAACAGATGAGAGGCAAGCTATAGCCTATAGACCATCATTTGCCAACCCATGGATTATAATATTGTTCAGAAGTCTAGGAAAAAGGACCATTAGACTCAATTGTGGTTCATGTTCAGTCTTACCTGTGACTTTCTGATTAGTTCTGGGAATTTCTTCCTCTGCAACCATTTTTTTCTATTTGTAAAATGGGGAGAAAAGCATTTTATCTAGCCCCCCCTTCTCTGATGGGAGGATTAGATCAATTTGCACTAATGAGATGCTGAAACAATTTAGGATTCTGTATCTTAAGCCTGAGGAACTTCATCAGCCATCTAGTTAATTTACAGATGAGAAAACTGAGGTCCAGAAAAGTTAAAGGACGTATCTAAAGTGACACAAGTAATTAGTATTAAAAGCAGAATGTAAACACTGAAAAGCTAGGGCACTTTTCATGCTTCTAAGATCAGTCGAAATGACACTCCAATTTAGAATCTTGGGCCTAAAGGAGACTTCCTGAGATACTTGTAGACCTCTACAAAAAGGGGTGATCCCAGAGAGCCAGTGTGTCTTCATCAAGAGCAAGCTATGCCAGACTAATCTCATTTCGTTGTGAGACAGGGCAAGTAAATGAATAGACTAGGGAAATGTTATGGATAATGCTTAGTGCCTTCCCTCTGTTGATTATCTCCAATTTATCCTGCCTCCCCCATTAGACTAGGAGTTACTTGAGAGTCAAAACTAGGTTTTGCATTTTTTTTTCTTGTATCTCTCATGCTTAACTCAGTGTGTGGTGTACAGTAAGCACTTAAAAAATGCTTCCTGACTACCCAGAAATTCTGATTGCCAGAAAATGTTTCTTTTTTAGGTTTGTCATTTACCATTTGTTAACATCTATTTATTCCATCATAATTTGGGGCAAATCGATGAATGTCTCAGTGTCTCAGTATCCTTGTCCAAGGTTCCATCTAGCACTAGATTTATGATCCTATAATTTGTGAAATCAGGGGGATGGAGCAGATGACCTTGAATTTAAAATCTCTGTCCAATGACCTAGTTCATACCCTTCTTCCTGCCCTCCATTTATGTCATATGGACTGAATGAATATCCCAAAGAAAAGGAATTAGGTTATTCTTTTGCACACTTGTCCTTGCCTCGGGTACTTTAAATTTCGTTGCTGTTATTATAATTTTAAGGAATTGTTCAATTGCTCTCCAGTAGGAAGGGAGAGAGAGCCAAAAAAGTATAAGTGAAAATATTCATTTGCACAGTGTGTAACATCTGCATTAAAAATAGTCAAAATGGTATTTCTGGAAGCTAATTTGATCAAATTACAAGGTTCACTTATCCTAAAAAGATATTCAACCATTTTGTTTCTCATGTACATGCTATTCATCTGATTCATCACTTACAACAATGCCACTTTGTCCCTGACAACCCAATGGCTCGAGGTTGTTTTATGACTAGAGATGCTTTTAATTCCCCTTTGGGAAGCTGAGACTCAAAGAGACTGATAAATATACCCAGGGTCACACAGGAAGGCAGTCATGGTGTATAGAAGGAAACCGTGAGGTGATGCTTGGAACACTGGACTCTGAGTCAGGAAACCTGGGATGTGTTGTTTCAGTATGGCTGAGGAAGCAAGGGGAAAGAGCAGGAAAGCCACTGGATAGGAAGTCAAAGACAGCTTGGAATGGACTACCATTCTGTCTTTGTGCAAGTGAATTCCCATCTCTGGACCTCGTTACTCTATTTACAAAATGAAAAGGTTTAAGGAAGTGATATTTTATTTTCTTTGTCCTTTATTTTCCTTGATTTTTCCACATCAAAATCATCCTAAAATGCTAAATAACCTCGATGAGTTCATCTGCAAAATGGGGATGACAACACCTGCTCTGCCCAACTCACAAAAATGTTTTGAAGGACAGTTTGTATACCCACAACTGGTGCACCTATGGCAAAAGGCCATATGGTTAAGGATGTCATATCATCACCTCCCTGAAGTCACGGTCCTGTTTGAGAACAAAGGACAAACAACAAACTACTATGTTCCAGGATTTGTGCTAAATTTTATAATTGCATCATTTGATTCTCTCATTCCTGTGAGGTATTATTTCCATTTTGCAGATGAGAAAACTAAGGCTGAAGTAAGTTAAGTGACTTGTTCAGAGTTGCATAGTTAAATAACTGTCCAAGGTGGGATTTTAATAATAATAATAATAATTTCTATTATAGCAAAAACCAACATTTATTTAGAACTTACTATAAGCCAGGATCTGTGCTAAATAATTTACAATTATTATCTCATTTAATCGTCACATAACTGGGAGATAGGTGCTACTATTATTATTATTATTATTCCCATTTTACAGATGAGGAAACTGAGGCAAACAGAGATTATGTTACTTGCTCTGGGTCAAACAGCTAGTAAGTGTCTGGTGCCCAATTTGCATTTAGGACTGACTCCAAGTCAGATATAGGGTTAGATCCCAGGTTATTGTAAGAGTTGCTGTTACTATTGTTTTCTAGATCTATGATTTGACGGAGAGCTATTGTTCTTATTTGTCCTTCTTTCTCAAAGAGAATCATGACATCAGGGAGGTGATGCCATGACATGCAAGTGAAGTGGATTTAAATGAAGGCTGTGCAAGGTCACCTTCCTCAGTTTCCCCTTCAGAGTCTCTGGGCCCAATAGCCAGATACAGATCAGGACAATGGGAAATGGTCCTGGATGTAGGGAGGCCCTGGCCTTTTAAGCTAAAGTCTTCAACAAGTCTCACTTTGACTGAAGCCTTTTCCATTCAGGGAAAGTAGGAACTCCTTCCTTTAAGAGGAATCAACAATTCTCAGAAATAATCTTAGGTGCCTAGGGCACTGAAAGGTTAGTCAGCTTGCTCTTAAGTGGTCCAACATAGGGCATGAATCCTGGTCTTCCTGACTCCAACACTAATCCTTCTATGTATTGTACTATGTTATCTCTCTTCTGTAAGAATTAGAAATAAGGAAGGAAAATAGATTGGAATTTTAGATAAGAATAAGAGGCATCAGACAGGCAAAAAAAAAAAAAAAAGACAAAGTTTGAAGGAGGCCCCAGAAGACTAAAGTCAAAGTAATATGGATAAAACTCTACTGAAAATAAGAACACATAGCCTTAGCATAAGAATGTAGAAAGTGGGAGACATAATTCACAGAGAAAAGAACTAGATGCAATTTTCCTATGATAAATGGGCCTGCATATAACAACATAAACAGAAGAGGGAATACGTCCAGCCCAGAGTACTGGGTTGGAAGCTAAGGAACCTGAAATCTACCTTCTCCTTTGCCAATAACTCTATATAAATAATCAACAAGAATTTATTAAGTGCCTACTATGTGCCCAGCACATAGCTCTGAGGATATAAAGAAAGGGGGGAAAAGTCACCATTCTCACTTGTACCGACATTCTCTAAGGTCCCTTCCAGCTCCAAAACCAGAGACTGGGTGGCGAGAGTCTGAACAATAACGACTGAGCAGTTGCTAGGACATCACTTTCTTTATTGGACCTTTGTTTCAAGGCATCATAGAATCAGGGCAGAAAGGGATTTCAGAGGTCATCTGGTGCAATCCTTTCATTTTACAGATGAGGAACATGAGCTTTAGGGAGATTGAGGAATTTGCCCCACGTCCCACAGCCAATCACGACTCTCCCATTCAATACTTCTCAGACAACTTGCCCGCTCTCTCCTGTGTCCATCCCCTGGAGGTCTGAGTATTAATGTCAATGCTCCCATTGAAGCCCTTCCTCTCCGCTCATTGAGCTTGCCAGAACACCATGGTCTGAAGAGTAAGTAGTTAAAGCTCCAAGAGGATTTTTCTCAGGCACTGAATAGAGACTCTATTTTCTTTCAAACTACAAATAAGGAAGAAAAGCCCAGGAATCTGCAAAGGTTTCTTTGGAAGCTGTTTAGATATATTTCATCAGTTCACTGAGTCTACTTATCATTCCCCATACAATCACCCCATGGGGCTCTCAGGCAGCAAAGGGGTGCCTGCCTGCCTGCCACAGACTGCTTTGGCCACTCACTCTGATGTTTTATCAAAGTGACAGCTCAGTGCCATGGGCCCATTTCAAGCAGAGGAGAGGCCCAAGTGTCAGTTCTCATCATCAGTGATAAAGAGCCAAGGATTTGATAGCTTGATTTCCAGCTGTCTCCTCAATGTGACATTTCTGAGGACCGAATCATGAGCCAGTGTGACGGGAGGCAAAGGGGGGGAAGATTGATTCAGGGGGAAGGGAAGAAGGAGGTAACATTTTATTAAGCACCTACTATGTGCCAGAGCACTTTAGTAAACACTTTACAAACATTAGGACTGTGCTAAATGTTTTACAAATATTATGATTTGATCCTTACCACAATCCTGAGAAATAGGTGCTGTTATTGTCCCCTACACTGAAGAAACAGGTAAGCAGAGGTGAAGTGACTTGCCTAGTAAGTGTCAAAGGGCAAATTTGAATTCAGGCCTTCCTGACTCCAGGCCCAGCTTGCCATTTAATGTACCACAAGGGATTCTAAGATCAGTTCTATATGTGCCTGGGCTCCAAACAGAAATTGGAATTCAGAGTCAGAAAAGAAGTAAAGAACAAGCTAGAGTAAGTTGGGGGAAATAAGAGGAGAATATTACAGGAAATAATTATCTCAAAGAGCAAGTAATATGATAGACCAGGATTTTATGCAAGGAGGCCTTGTGGTGGTGATGATAATTGATTAAAAAAACACTAAAATTATAATTCATATATATTGCAAATATGTTATTGATACAAATATTTACAAATAATTTAATAAAATTAGCATTCTTATGTATTTACAAATAATACCTCATTTTAGGTAGCTAAGAGGGATGATGGATAGAATTCTGGGCCTGGAGTTTAGGAAGACCAGAGTTCAAATCTGGCCTCAGAAACTGTGTAACTCTGGATAGATAATGAATCATTATTTGCCTCAATTTCCCCATCTATAAAAAGGAAATGATCATAGGCCTTTGGGATTGTTGTGAGGATCAAATGAAATATTTATAAAATGTTTAACAGTGTCTGTAGGAGCTTTATAAATATTATTGTTAGTATTATCTTCACAAGAAGTCCTGGAGGTAAGAGAAAAAAATTCCCATTTTACAAATGAGGAAACTGAGGCAAACAGGTTAAATGATTTGCTCAGAGTCAAACAGCTAGTGCCCAAGGCCAGATTTAAATTCAAATCTCCCTGACTAAAAGTCCAGCATTTTATCCCTTATTCTGCCTAACAGCTTTCTACCACTTTTGATTCAATGGAATGAGCAAGTCAAATCTTGCCCCAGATGCCTACCAGCTGTGTGACCTTGTTCAAGTCATATCTTTTATGGATCTCAGTTTCTTCAATTATAAAATGAAGGTGCAAGCAAGATAACTATAAAAATATGTATACACATATTCAATTTGTCAAGTTTTT
Organism: Myrmecobius fasciatus; assembly: GCA_023553655.1. Classification (NCBI taxonomy): domain Eukaryota; kingdom Metazoa; phylum Chordata; class Mammalia; order Dasyuromorphia; family Myrmecobiidae; genus Myrmecobius; species Myrmecobius fasciatus. The sequence goes on from JAJPUD010005853.1 coordinate 82,578, forward strand.
TAACATAATTAACATGTAGTAGATGTCCTGCCATCTAGGGGAGGGGTGGGGAGTAGGAGGGAAAAATTTGTAACAGAAAGCTTTGTAAGGGTTAATATTGAAAAATTACCCATACATATGTTTTGCAAATAAAAAAAACTTTAATAAAAAATAAAATAAAATGAAGGTGCAGAACTGAATGACCTTATTGGTATCTTCCAACTTTAGCTCTATAATCCTATGATATTGTAATCTAGAAAAGAGAGTCAAGAAAATTGGAAAAACTCTGACAATGGAGTAGAAAATCAAATAAGGGAGGGAATACATATTCAATGATTAGCCTGAAGGCCTAGAATTCTTTAAGTGAATTGAGTGGACATATCAGAAAGTCATTTTCTCTATTTAATTTTGTCCTGTATAAATCTGGCCTTTGTCTCTTAAGACCTAGGACAATACAAATTCTCCTTGGTGAAATCCACAGGATTAAAAATTTCAACTACAATGAAAGCACTAAGTGGATGAAAAATACATATATGCGAAGCAATGACTCTCAAAGGCCAGATTTATGCAAGACAAGTTCAGATCTAGCCTCAAAATCTGCATAATGTTGAATGAGTCACTTATTTACATCAACTTCCTCATAAATAAAAAGGGGAAGAGTAGGGTTTGGTGAGATGATGAAGGTTCCAAGATGAAAGTTCTCCTTAGTTAAGAACCCTTCTTTTTTTTCCTTTACCTTTTTTTCCCCCAGATCAATTCACCAAATATATATAAACACCTCTTATGTGCCAGTCGTTATAAAATCACTGAGAACACACACACAAAGACAAAATTATAAAGAACAAAATAATCCTTAAATGCAAGGAACGTCTAATCCATAGGGTTGTGCAGGCAGGGGCCAGCTAAAATATACATAGGTGATAAACTGTATATATAACATATTCCACCTATCTACTGAACCTGGAGATTTTCACTGGCTGCCCCCAAGACCTAGACTTCTTTTCCTTAGCATCTCCATCCCTTGGGTCCCTTGAAGTTTCAGTTAAAATCCTATCTTCTACAAGAAAGCTTTCCCCTTCCCCTCTGTGATTTATCTCCCTTTTATCCTGCACATAGCTTGTTTGTACATAAATATCTACAGATCTCCCATTAGATTGTAATCTCTATAAGGGCAGGGACAATTTTTTGCCCTTCTTCTATACTTCGCATTTAGCACAATGCCTGGCAAGAAATAGGTGATTAATAAATGTCTGGTGATTTGATTTGGCAGACAAAGTAACTTACAGGGAATGTCTACCAATAGATCAGGAAAGAATAGGAATAGCATCTGGGCTGTGCCTCAAAGCAAGTCCATCAACCAATCGATAAATAAAAATTTATTAAGCTTCACTATGCCAAGCACTGTGCTAAGTGATAGGGATTTTTTAAAAAGATAAAATACAGTCTTTACTTACAATCTAATGGGGAAGGCAAAGAGCAGACATTACGTGGGATACATAGGAAATTGTTTCCTTTTTATTTAAATTACATATAATAAAAACAATAGTAAATATAACAAAGTATGTAATAAATACAAACTAATTCTGCTTATTTAACAAGAGAAGGTATTGGGATTGAAAGGTGGGGAAAGACTTCCTGCAGAAGGTAGAATGAGAAATTAATTCTAAGAAATGTCATTCTCTTGTCTATCATTAGAATCCATATGTCCAAAACCTACCAATGTGTAAAAATGTACAAATTCTTCTTTTTTTATTGCCTCAAGCATTTTTATGTGATCTTGTGTATGTGTCTGTGGAGGGGTAGAATTTAAAGATGGCAAGACAATTTTTATTTCTTCCTCTTCCTTCTCTTCTCCCACCCCATAGGACCAAGTCACTGCTTGAAGTCTGTCAACTCAAGCCAGGTACAAAAAAAGCACAGGTGGCTCTGGTGTGACTGAAAAAAACAGCTGCAGAAATGACAGGCTCAGTCCAAAGGGACCCCGGAGAGGATCAGCTCTGCTAAGTCAGACAGTCCCTTCCTTATTATAAAAGAAGAAGGCAGAAACCAGCATGAAAACATTGATTTGTTCCTGGAATCTGGGGGCTGCTAGAGCCCACCCAAACCTCCCTAGGACATCATGGAAAGGACGGTTTGACCTTCCCACCCATTGGCCTTCAAAATTATGCCTAATGTTACTCTAGCCTTGATGGGAGTTCTATTCTAGGGACTAAATACAAACTCCAATTAGCAATTACCATGTGTCTCTGGGTAAATAACTTTATTTCCCTGGGCCTGCCTCAATTTCCTCAGGTGTGAAACCACAGAATTGGATCAGATAATGTTTAAGATCTCTCCTGAGGCTGACATGACAGCAACCATGGGGTTTTCAAAGGCAGTGTCGGAAGAGAACAGAATCTGACAGTTTTTACTGAGTAGGAATAGCTTTAAAGAGCCATCCACCATTGCTTTTTCTTTGTCAAGTGGACATCGGCTTCATTAATATAGGAAGAGTTATCACTAACACCTTGGAATATTCTCAATTAGAGCAACTCAGAAGGACCACCTCTGGAGTCATGGAGAGGCTGGATTCTGCATCTCCAGAAGGAGAGCCCATGTCAGCAAGGATGAAAGCCTCATTTATTTCCCTGGTACCTTACCTTTTCTCCAGTTGGACTTCACACTACAGGAACAGATTAATAATATGCTAAGAAAGGAGGGAGGGAGTAAACACTACTACTTTGTGCTCTTCTTTAGGTTGAAAAGCTGAAATGGGAAGAGAAAAAACAATTGCTCCCAGGGAACAATGATTACAGAAACAAAGCTAGACCTCCTGATCCTGGTCCATCCAAGGCTCCTTTGGGCCAGAGATTAAATGTGTAATCCCCCTGGATCGTGTACTACCATGTGTATACCTGTGAGGATTTGCAGTACAGTCCTTATGCCCCCACTAGACTGTAAGCACTATGAGGGTAGGGACGTATCTTATCAGAACTTTGATTCTCCCACATGTCCAGCATATGGTCCAATTTCATAGTCATGTGGCAAGAACAAGGGATGTCAGGTAGATAGCCAGAATGCTCCCCTAGTACTCTGGGTAAGAAAAAACCTGGTATATCAAACAGAATCCTTGAGGGAGTATGGACAAAAGATACACAGGACAGATAAACACTGGTGGCTTATAACCCATGTAATTGCAGGGAACTCCTGAATTGATGAAGACATATCTTTGTGAATATTTGATTCTAGCATTTATCACACAAGAAAACTTAAAAGGTCTATTCAGTGAATGAGTAGACTAGTGGATAACTCCTCATGATGGACTAACATTAAACATTTAAAGGAAGCTGTATGTATATGTATGTGTGTGTGTGTGAGAAAGAGAGAGAGACAGACAGACAGATGGACAGAGGCAGAGAGACAAGGGGGGGAGAGACAAAGACAAACAAATGAGAGACAGAGAGACAGACAGACAGAGGGAGAGAGAGACAGAGAGGGGAAGAGACAGAGAGACACAGAGAAACAGAAACCAGAGACAGAGACAGACAGACAGACAGACAAAGACAGAGTGAGAGAGAGAGAGATAATTGTCAGTGGGGAATGTGTTTTGTAAACCTTAAAATTTTATATAAATGAGTTGTCATTATAATGATTATAAAATTAAGTTAATAAAATTGATTATAAAGTTTATAAAATTGATGATTAAAAAGTGACATTCACATCCTTGAAATAATTCAGTTAGCTTTGGAAGGAGGGGCTGGCAGGGCAGAAGTTCATTTTTTATTTTAATTTACAGAGCCTGGCTGTTTAGATCCTTGCAATTTTAGCTTTCATAGGTACCATATAACCACGACATTGCTGTTTGTAAAATTCTCTGAGGGCTTCAGATAAAGAGGCTGTGTTTTGGCAGAGCTGTAACTAACAGATTCAAGGGCCTGGGTTCAAATCCACCTCTGAAACATACTGGCTCTGTGACTTTGGGGAAGACTCTGTCCCTCTCTAAATAACCCTCCAAGACTCTGAGTAGCCTAGAAGGTTCTCACCTACTTCTCTCTTCACCTGGAAGTTCCCAATACTAATGAAATCACAGATTAGCTCCCTTTCTCTGTGCCTGGACTAGGTGGTCTATTAGGTCTTGTTCAGTTCTCCATATCTAATCCTGTGTCAAGTTAAAAGTTTAGAGATTAAATTAGCTGAGCTATTCCACTGAGGAGATGGGGAGGTAGGAAGGCAGGAAGGCATTGGTAGATTTCTCTTATCCCTAAGCAGTACAGCCCAATTAAACCTGAGAGTTTCTAGACTGACCTACAGGTACCAGGCTAGGCACTGGAGATTCAACCACAGGACAAAATAATCTCTGTCCTTGAGAAGGTCAGTACAAAATATGAGCAAAGGAAACACCAAACAATTTGGGAGAAGTGAGGGTGGCTTTATCTAGGCAGAAGAATTTGAATTTGGAGGAAACTGGGGATTCTGGAGAGGAGAAAAGGGGGGAATATACTCCATGGCTGGGAAAAAGCCTAAAAAAAGGCTCAGTGATGGGAAACTATGTCCCTTATGACAAACCACCAGGAGGATGGAGTGTATGAAGGGAATGAAAAGACATAAGCCTTCAAAGACAGACTGGTATCAGATTATAAAGAGTTTTAAATGTCATTCAGAATAATTTTGATTTTATCTTAAAGAGAGCAGCTATGGTAGTAGAGCACTGCTCCTAGCGACAGGAGGATCTGAGTTCAAATATGACCTCATTTATTTATTAATAGTATTATCCTTATCATGGATGGATATCCATGGAAACATCCAATGGAAACAAGAGAATAGTGATTAAGTGACTTATCACTTAATCACTATTCTCTTGTTTCCTCATCCCTAAAAAATGGGAAGAATAATATCTGCATCCTAGAATTGTTGTGAGGTACAAATGAAATTATCATTGTAAAGCAGCAAGTATGTTATTACATTTTTTAAAAGATTGTGGAAATAAATTTTAATTTTTTTGAATATTTTGCATGATTTCATATGTATAATTGATATCCTATCACTTGCCTCCTCAATACATGGAGGCAAGGTGGGAAGGAAGGAAAGGATTTGGAACTTTAAAAAAATTTTAGATGGATGTTAAAAATATTTTATCTTAATACTAGTGGGAAACTGCTGTAGCTTTTAGGGAATGAGAGTCACAAGAGTAACAAGGGACATGAGCTTTAAGAATATCACTTTAGCATGGAAAACAGACTGAGCCTAAGTGGTCAACAACAACAGCCACAGATAACAGCTCACAATTAGGTCACTTGAAGATTTTTAAAGCATTTTCCTCACAGTGGATTGGGAATGGGGATGGAGAGGGAAAGGAAGAGTTGTCATCCCCATTTTATGGATGAAGAAACTAAAATTCAGAAAAATTGAAAACTTTTTCAGGGTCACACAAGTGGATAAGCATCCATTCTAGGATTCTTTCTAGGACTTTTGACTTTCAGATAAAAGCAAAATTTTCCATGACCTGAGGTTACTACACCTGTTGTTGTTGTTAATCCTTCCAAAAGACCTCACTGGGTCTTAATTTACAAGTGAATTGGATATAAATTGAGCAGAGTGGCAGGAAATTCTCAGTTTCACTTTCTTCCTGAGTCATGATAGAAGCCTGGATAACTGACAATAACTCAGGATGCAGTTATTGCATGGCTTCTTTGATGTCTGACCAAGCTCTCTTCAGTTGCTTTCATGGCTATTGGAAAAAAAGTGGTTTTGCTCACCCATTCAAGCAGGGGACAGCTTCTCACTCTTGGGGTAAACTGTGAAGTTTGAGGCTAAACCTCAGCCTGGTCTAGCCCATATGCCAAAGTTTTACCAAGGTATAGTCCTTGTACATGATATAGTTTTTAGAGCCACAACTGACACTTGGATGATGGATGGACTCCAAATGAGAATGAACAGCCCTAAAAAGGGCTCAGCAACCCTCATACCAGAGGTGCTAATCCTCCCTGAACAAACCATGTACCACACCTAAACATACTGAATTAAAGTCTGATTTTTCTTTATGTTGGGGAAGGATTAATTAATGACTAACAAAATGGTTATTTTGGACTTGACTGGAAAAACAGACCTGGTATCAGAGGATCCAACATCATTCTCCCCTATCCTACCTCCTCCCTCAATAATTCAATTAAACACTAACTATATGCACAGCTCTAATCATCTCTGAGAAGAAATCACCAGTCAAAAACAAATTCAGCAATATTTCTTTAGCACTTTCTTTTGAAACTTCTCTGTAGCTGCAGCTAGTTTGGTCCAGATGTCCCCCTTTGTTATTGCTGTATTTGAGTTACCCCAGAACCTGACTATGTAAAAGGGATGGGGCCTTGAAGGCTCTCTCTGCTAGACAATAGACCATTCAATTTGACTCAAAAGATGGTGTGGCTAGAATGGGACCAGTTGATTATAGACTATCACTCCTAAGAGATTCAGAGATATTGTTCCCTGGAAACAAAAAGGATGTACCCACTTGAGACTAAAAGGAGAAAGGAAGATTGCCAAGTCATGGCTTTTCAGGAGCAATGCATTTCCACTTTGGTCTGTGAGCCAGCCAGTCAAGTTTCCTGTTATTCTGGTAACTTAGAGAGATCAAACTTCATAGACTGGAACTCTGGTCACCCTCTCACCCCACTGCCTGAAATTTTAAAGTGAATTGTTTTAGAGTTCCTTGAATCAAAGATTTAAAACTGAAAATTATTTTAAAGGTCATCTAATTTAACACTTATTTTTACAGATAAGGAAACTGAGGCAAGAGCAGTAAAAAGATTTTCCTTGGATCTTAGGTACAGGTTTTATTCCTAAACCAGTTTTCTTTCTATTGCTCCACATTGCCTCTTTTTTATATTCCTTCACAATTCAGTTTTAGGAATATTCTCAGTTATCATTTTAATTATTCCTCAAAAACTCTGGGAGACAGTACAATTTTTATCCCCATTTTACAGGTGAAGAAGCTGAAGCTGGGAGTCCACGAAGCAACTTTCCCAATTTCACACAGCTGTGAGAATCAGAACTATAACCCGGGTCTTCTTACTATAAATTCATATCTATTTCTATTATATCAAACTCCTCAATTGTTCAACCAATGTCTATCACCTTTTTGATGCTTCTTCTTCATTTTATTCCCACAAAGGCTTAAAACAGATCTGAGAGGCTCTTGCCCAACATATTTTCCTCTTGCATCTATTAAAATTCACTTTCTTGTCAGAGATGGGATTGGAAAAATGACATCTTTTCCCATAGACTCATCCTTGGAGACTTGTCTGCTCCACTTAATGAGAAAACCAAATTCTAACATTTATACCAATCCTGCTCAACATTCACACCAATTATACTCTTGTCTTGTCTACCTATTCTACCTTGGAATAAATGCTGGTAGTGAATTTCAGTAATAACAATAAAATTATTAGCATTTATATAACAGTTTAAGGTTTGTAAAAATTTATATATGAGCTCATTTGTGAAATAATTTATTACCCATTTTTATGAGGTTACTGAGACAGAAGTCACTTAAGAAGAAACTGAGAGCTGAGATTTCATAATACATAATATATCTAATTACATAATAAGTTTTTGAAAGAAGATTCAAACTCAAGAGTTTCCTGATTCCAAGTTTATAACTCTATGCACTGTACCACCCTGCCCCTGCTTTCAGTCACAAAGGATCCTGACTAGAGATTCTGATGAGGTCCAGTTGAAGTAGTAGCTTGTGTTCTACTCCCCACCCCTTCAGGAGAGGGGAGGCGTTCCTCCCAACTGTGTCAGAGGGCCTTGACTGTTCTGCTGAATGCAGCAGAGGAATTTCCCCTCATTATCAGAACTTGTTATACTCCAGTGCTACTTTATAGAAAAAAAGGAAACTAGAATCTAAACAGAATAAATGATTTGCTCACATTCCTATAGCTAATAACTTACAGAGCAAGGACTAGAACCCAGGGGTTCTGAATCCCAGGCCAGTGCTATGTACATTGATTTTTCCCTGCCTAACACAGTGGAGGGAACAACCAGAAACATCTGAACTCTTTTGATTTTCCTGAGTTGAGTTCAAAGTCAGCAATTCAATGAAAAGAACTCTGATATCAAGAGCACCAAATGCTAATTCTTGACCTTAGGGAAGCCATTCAGTTCACTTACCAGAGAGCAATAACCAAACCAGGGTAATCAGAGCTTTGCCACAGGGTGGGGAATTTAAAAGATATTGACAGCACCATCCTGTGGTGTGCATCCTCCCCAGTCTGCCTTACATGCACCAGTAAGCTATAATTCCAGGGCAAGTTAGGACTTGGAGAAGAGAAAAGAATTTAGTTAAGACCTAATCCTTAACTTGGCAATTCTTGTAGTCTAGTAAGGAAATGAAACACAGAGAATTTAGTGGGTTCTCTTAGAGACAGGGAAGGTGGCCAATTCCCCCAGCCTCCTATTTCAGTAGTTTAGATACCTCCGAGTTCCCTAACATGCATCTGCTAGCTTTGGACCTCACAAGTCACAGACCAAAGTTTTAAGTTACAAACTCTACATAAAACAGATTTCTACAACAACGGAGCTCAAAGGGACCTTTCACAGTAATTTATTTTCACATGGGAAGATGCTAAAGATTAGACGATACTTGGTATGATTAATCCAGGATTCTCTCCTTTGTTTCAAACAATGAAACAGGAGAATGATAATTTGATTAGATGATTTCTGAGGTTCCTTCCAGGGGCAGCTCAGTGGCACAGTAAATAGTGTGCTGGGCCAGAAGTCCCAAGGACTTGGGTTATAATAAAGCCTCTGACACTTAGTAGCTGTGTGACCCTGGACAAGTCACTTAATCCTACTTGCCTCAGTTTCCTCATCTGTAAAATGAGCTGGAGAAAGAAACAGCAAACTGCTCCAGTATCTCTGCGAAGAAAACTCCAAATGGGGTTGTGGAGAGTTGGACATGCCTGAAAAATGACTGAAGAACAACAAACCTTTCCAGTTCTGACAATCTACCATTCTGTCACTTTTTAGAAAGGCCTCAAAAGTCTTGGTCATCTCCTGAATTTGAACCTCATAAGCATATAGAGGTCTCCACTATTATATCTTTTTCTCATGTCAGTTCATACATATATATTTATATTTATAAACACACATATATAGATATATTTATATTTATACACACATATATGTACATACACACACATATATATATATATATATTATATATATATATACACACTATGTCATAGAACAAGGAAGGACATAACTAGAAGAGGGGGAGATTTAAGAAGATCCTAGATGCCAAGAAGAAATGATAAGAAAAAGGTCAAAATGATATGTGGCTGCTCTGAGATAAGACAGACTACACAAGATTCATATACTGAGGAGCTAGATTACTGGTATTGTTCTGTTAACTTGCTAAATAGCTATAATTAAAACCTGACTATTATCATTAATTATAACCTTGGCTCTTGATTGGCAAGAGAGTGCTTTTAAAGTGTTACAAGCATGACAATTCTTTTTTTTTTCAAGAAGTAAGGAAGATAGATGTGACTCGCGGCTTTAGGGAGCAGGTGCACTGTGGTGGGATTGGGGATGCTAAGAGGCAGCCACAGAAATTAAGTAACTTGTGCTACATCTCTTAGACAAATGAATAAGAATTAAAATCATCTAGTTACTTTCTAACTAGATCTAAAAGGTAAATCTGATCGTGTCATACATATGCTTGACCCATTCAGTCAACTCCAATAATTTCTAAGTGCCTCCAGGATGAATTAGGAAATCTCTTTCACTCTTAAAGCCTTCTATGGCCTGCCTCTGCCTACCTCCCCAGTGTTTTTTTTTTTTTTTTTTTTTTTTTGCTGAGGCAATTGGGGTTAAGCGACTTGCCCAGGGTCACACAGCTAGGACGTGTCTGAGATCAGATTTGAACTCAGGTCCTCCTGACTTCAGGGCTGGTGCTCTAACCACTGTACCACCTAGCTGGGGGGCCCCCCCCCCCCCAGCGTTCTTACACTTTACATTCTAGTGCGTATTCTATGATCCAATGACCTGCTGTTTCTTTCAAATACAAGCATTTTCACTGGCTGTCATCCACCCAAGGAATTCTTCCTGCCTTAGCAAATACCTGCCACATGGCAGGTTCTTAATAAATCTAATTGATTGATGGATTGTCATGGGCTGATGATGAAGATTTCCAGGAATACCTTCCCCATCATCACATGGGGTACTTCCATTCAAATGTCCTCAATTTTCTTCTGCTTACCAACCTCAGGCCATGTTTAAATTTTGGTTTCTGCTTTCCCAGATAGCATATAAGAGTTGCTGATAGCAAATAAAATGCTATTATTTTGTTAAGATTTAGATAATATTTTATTTTTAAAAGCTTTTTATTTTCAAAATATATACATTATTTTCAGTGTTCACTCCTGCAAAACCTTGTGTTTCAAAATTTTTTCTCCCTCCCTTTCTTCCACTTCCTCCCTTAGACGGCAAGTAATCCAACATGTGTTAAACATGTGCAATTCTTCTACACCTATTTCCATAATTTAGATAATGTTTTAGCCACATATTTATTTAGATCATTTTTATTACATATTTCATTACTACTTATATGTATACACACACATTAAATGGAAGCAATCTTCCCTGTTCTCCACATCCTTCCTTGTTACTGATTCCTTGAATCTTTTCTTCTACTGTTTTAGTTCCTATACATGCCTGCTGATTTTTGACAATTTGTCACAATATTGGACGTCTTGGTTAGCTCTGATATTAGCTTTTAAGTCTGTCTACTTGGCTTCTTACCCACTGAATCTGGATGATCTGAACCTACATCTTTTATGCCCTAATTAATAATTTTTAATTGACTCTGCCAACACCTGCCTGATCCTTATGCTACTGCTGTTTTCCTAGTCTCAACTTCTCTTTTGGTTTTGTGGATGGTATCTTCTCCTCTAGCCATCTGCTAATTTTATAATATAAAATGTGACAATCCATAAGTCAAAAAGATTTTAATAAGTGCTTAGTATGTAGTGGAAGTGGACACTGTGGTAGGAAAATCTTTATGGATTTTTTTTTTTGCTCAAGGCCCAGAATATGAAAACTTTTAATTTGTTTATTAATTTATTTTAAAAAATATTTTCCCCAGTTACCTTCAAAATAATTTTTTACATTTGTTTTTAAGGTTTTTGAGTTCTAGATTCTCCCTTATCCCCACCCACAATTAAGAAATCACATGTGAAATTATGCAAAACATTTCCAATATGAAAATTTTTAATGCTACATTTGAGCCAAGCCTGGCTGGGGGGGAGGGGGAGATCTGGATATTGTGTAATTGTTATTTGCCCCAGAATGTCTCAAATAAATCTGTCCTATCTTCTGTGATATAGATAAGGTGAGCAGAATGGTGGGAAAATGACCTACCCAGTATTAAAGAAAAATCAGCCTGGCCCAGTCTCTGACTTTCCCCTCAATGTACCTCCCAGAAACCCCCTGAATAGCATGTGACCTATTCACTTATGCTGTTTTTGACAATGGGTTGAGACCCTACTTCATGTTTTGTCTTTTAATGTATATCTAAATCCTCCCAACCTCTGGCAACTTCTTTTAATCCTCAATTCATCCCAGATGATTTCTTAGCAGGTTTATTAGGAGAGTGGGGGAGAATAGTTATTATGAAAGTATTTTGTTCTAAATGGAAAGAATTAAAAGGCTAAATGCAAATAGAAGTCCAAAAAGAGGATGGTCAGAACTTGGAGTCCCAAGAATCATTTGTATTCCTTTTGTTCTTCCCCCTCAAGCCGTGGGCAAAAAGACAACTCACAATAATTCCTTACAATAGAAAGGGCACTGGGACTAGCTACTTGTATATCCAGATAAAGTCATTGACGTCTAAAGAATTGGAAGCTTGAATTTGCTGAATCTAATAGCATTTGATGAACGATATAGACATTTTTTCTATTAAATAACTTATTAGAATTATGCCAAAATGTCAAAAAATGAGTTGATATTTTCACATATATTTGAAGAAACAATCCAATGGAGAGAAAGATTTAAAGAAAGGCATGCTCTTAAATTTAATATAGTGTCTTTTGAACTAAACTTTAATATATGTAACCTGCTTTTCACTATTTTGAAGAACCCTTAATGTACTTTCCTATGTATAATTTTTCCCAACTTCACTCAACACAAAGGTTCCCTGAGGCACTTAAGTGTCTTTTACCCCCTTTGAATTTCAGATTCAACCTGAAGTCAAAAGCTTTTAATTGTTTCCATTTAAAATTGTTCCATGAGAAGCTATCATTTGCCTTATTAGGTCTGGGAGTAATGACCCAGTCCCTATCTACATTAGAACAAATTACTTTGTTTTAACTTTAGAGAAGTCCTCACATCTATTTCCCATCACAGGAAAAAATGGCCAGACAGAACATGATTTCTGTAATACATAAGGAAAGGTAATTTTGGCCAATGAACCTACATGATGTTATAAGTGATGTATTCTTCTCTCCCCTTTAAGAAAATTACTCTAACATTTTTGTTCATATTACTTTGCAAACAAAACTACAGCTTATTCTTTATCCAGCCTCATAGTTTCTTTTTCTTAAAGCTTCTGTGTCTTTATCTTTTAAATATTATCACATATTTGAACCAAAGAGTTTCCACACAAAATTGTGTGATTTTTTTTTAAATGAGAGAATGGTGTTTCATAAATGTGATTTTAAAATATCTTTAAAGAATACTGATAGCCCTGAAATCTTCAGTCTGCTAATCAAATATTCTCAAAGCAATTCACATGTTTGTCTTAACACAGAGCAAATACCATTCGAAAAGATAGGATTCAGTCTTCAGGTTTTTTGGCCAAAATGCAATACAAGTGGGAGCAAAAATGTCTTTTACCTCAACCCTGCTTACACAAGATCTGGTGGTATACCTATTATGATGATAAAAGTATACTCTTTCCTCATATAGGTGAAACCCCTAGCTCCCAGATAAATCTTCACTTCAAGTAAATCCAATATATAATAAAAATCTAGATAAATACAAAAGAAAGTAGAAGGTGGTTATTTACTTTCCAAAAGGGAATATTTGCTTTTACAAAAAGAGTTACAACAGGATATTTTAAATAACACATTCCCATGGCAGACTAAATGCATTGTAGAACAAAGAGCTTCAAAGGAAGAACAGTCTCTCTGAAGGGAATTAGAAAGGCAGAGGATTGTTCTACCAGGCTTTCTGTTTACTAAATTTAAGCTCCCCTTGCCTAAATGGACAATCACATCCTTTAGGATAAGAAGTTCTCCATCTTATAGATTCATTCTGTTACCAAATCTTACTGCTTCTTCCTTTGAAATACAGTTCCCCTTGGAGGTAGCCATTCCTCACCCATCCTGCACTATTCCTACTCTACCCTATGGTGTCTTACATTAAATATTTCAGTACCTGGTATGGTTATGTATAGAACGAGATACTCATTATCTCAGACCTGGGTTTTTGTAAGAGGATTCTGACTGGTTTTACACCTAATTCTTGCCTCTCACTTCCCCTCCTTTACATTTCCTTTCAGGGCAGATACAGAGCCAAGATGGCAGAATAAAGACAGGAACTTGCCCTGCTCTCCTCCAAACAATTCCAAATTCCTTTAAATAATGAATCTAAACAAATTTTAGAGTGTCATATTTTCTTTGGTTACAACCAACTGAATTTGCCTAAAATATTAATCATATATTCTCCCCATCCTACTCAAAAACTTTAGGTGCTTCCTTGAAACTGTATTCCTCTGTAGCTTTTAAGGCCCCATATAACCTAACTCCATAGTGCTTTGCACATAGTAGGTGCTCAATAAATGCTTTTTGACTGACTGGCCTAGAGTTATTGCATTTCAGAAATGGAAAAGCCCTTCAGAATCATTTAGCCAAACCTTTATCTAAGTTTTACAGACAAGGAGAATGAAACCCAGAGAGGTCAAGCTACCTAAAGAAAAGAATACAACTGATTAGTGATAAAAATTGGTCTAGAGTCCAACCTCCTTGACTCCTTATGCAGTCATCTTTCTTCTTAATCATGCTGCTTTTCAACATGATTCCTTCCTTTGAAGTATGATGTTGTCCAACTTATGTACAGTTTGAGGTGTACTATAACTCGCACATCATCTGTCATCTCTACTATTTATACTTGATCTATCCCCTAGTCAATCAACAGGCATTTACTAATTACCTACAACATGCTATGCCTGGAACATACCAAGATCAAAATGAAATAATCCTGACCCTTGAGAAGCTTATATTCTATGAGGAGACAAAATGTTCACATATAAATACTTTCAAAATACATAAAAAAATACAAAGTAATTGGGAAGGGAAACTAGCACCTGGGATGAAAAGTGGGAGGGGGTGTCTGGAAAGGCTTTATGTAGAAGTACTTAAGCTGATTTTGAAAGGAAACCAGAGATTCTGAGTGGAAGTGAGAAGGGAAGACTTTGATTATTCTCCATTAGGGAATCTGCCTGCATCTGCCTGTTTCAATTATATGTCACCTCATTAATAAAAGAGTTCTCTGGTTTAGTAAACAAAGTGATATACCACCTTTCTGTGAAAAAAAAATTTTCCATACCTATTATCAAGATAAAACATAGATCTTGATTAGTGGTTGAAAAAGAATTATGTGTAACAATATAATTGAGAACACCATTTTAAGAAAGTTTGTGCTGAAAAATAAGCTCACTTATATTAATAATATTGTTATGACTATTATTTTATAAATGATAAAATTGTAAAGAATTTCATCAATAAACATCTGTAAATGTTGCATTATTTTATTATGCATTAAGATGTATGTGTCATAAAATTTTAATAAATTCTTAACTTTGAATAAAATATGAGCCAAGCATAAAAAGCAATCCCATTTATAAATATCTATTTATCCAATCTATTTCTGACAACTCCCAAATATCAATCTGCAGATCCAATCAGGCTGGTTTCCTCATTATTTTCTTTATTCCCATCTCTAGCTTCTTATTGCTTTCTACTGCCCTCTCAACTTTTTCAAATGCTCCCTTCTTTTAAGGCCAAATTCAAGTCCTTTCTTTTCCATTAATAACAACAACAATGACAATAACAATAATAATAATAATAAATAATAATAATGATAGTTGGTACTTATACAGCACCTTTAGATATACAAAGTACTTATTTACATATCTCACAAACCCCCTGAGAAGTAGTTTCAGTTCTGCTAAACTCTTCATGACTTCATTTGAGATTTTCTTGGCAAAGACACTGGAATAGTTTGCTAGTTCCTTCTCCAACTCATTCTACAGATGAGGAAATTGAGGCAAACAAGGGTTAAGTGACTTGCTCAGGGTCACACAACTAATAAGTGTCTAAAGCTGTATTTGAACTCAGATCTTCCTGACTCCAGGCCTGGTGCTATATCCACTGAGCCATCTAGCTATAAAGATTCTTATTTTACAGCTGAGAAAACTGAGGCTGCAAGAGTTTGGCATGCCTGGAGTCAAACAGCTATTAAGTTTTTGAGGCAGTATTTTAACTCAAATTTCCCTGATGTCAAACTAAAAATGCTATAAACTCTTAGTTTTCTATGATGAAGCTTTCATCATTACTCCAAACTTCGTTGACTAACCCTGTTTCTCTGAGGTCCTATAATAATAATGGTTTACAAACTATGATCTAATTATTTATTGTTTCACATTGCTCCATCATTGTATTGTGTGGGTTAGATTGTCTCCCTCAATTTGAGTGCAAATTTTTTAAAAATTGCAATTCATTCCCAATACATGTAAAATCAATTTTAATAGTTTTTTTTTTTTGTTTTGAGTTTCTTCTCTCCCTTCTTGAGATGGTAAGCAATCAGATATAGGTTACACTTATACAATCACATAAAACCTTTCCTTATTATAAATATTGTACAAGAAGACTTGAATTAAAAAATGAAAGAAAGTGAAAAATACCATGGTTCAGTCTGTATCCAGATAGTATAGGTTTCTCTTCTATCTTGAATAATTATGTTACTGAGAATAGCTAAGAAAAATCACAGTTCTTCATTGTACAATATTGCTGTTACTGTGGACTGTGTTTTAGTTCTGCTAATTTCACTTTGCATCAATTCATGCAAGTTTTACCAGGCTTTTCTAAAATCATCATGCTTGCCATTTCTTATAGAACAATAATTAGAATGTAAAATCTAATCTTTGAGGGAAAGCCCTTGACTTATATAGCTTCTACATTGGTATAAATTAGGACAGTGACATTTTCAGTGTGAAGATGTGATAAGTGTATATTGATGGCCAAACAGCTCAGTGTATAGTTGAGACTCTAGGCTTATGGTGAGATTCCACAGAGATCCTCTATTTCTCTTTTCTGATTCCCAGGATTTTTATAACAAATAGAAGAGAGAGACAGAGCCAAGATAACAGACTAAAGGCTGGGACTCAGCCAAGCTCTCCCTCAATCCCCTCCAAACACTTTTAAAGATTCTAAACAAATTGTAGAGCAATAGAACCCACAAAAAGATGCAGTAAAACAAGTTTCCAGCCCAGGAGAACTGAGAAGGTCAACAGGAAAGTTCTGCTGCACCAGGGTGAGAGTAGAGTACAATACAGCACAAGTAGCACCAGCACAGCCCTGAACCCAGAAAACCCAAGAGCAAGGCCCAAATCAGCACTGATGGAGCCACTGAATCAGCAGCAGCAGCAGCAGCTGCTCTCAGCCCACAGACACTTCTTGAAAGAGATCTTGAAATAAAAATTCCCATGAATATTAAAACCAAATTCTAGAGTTCCCAGGTCAAGGAGAAAATATTGCAAGTAGCCACAAAGTAATAATCCAAGTATAGTGGAGCTATAGTCATGATAACACAAGACTTAGCAGCTTCTACATTGAAGTTTCAGAAGGCTTGGAATATGATATTCTAGAGCGCAAAGAAGCAAAGGTTACAACCAAGGATCACCTACCAGAAAAACCGACTGTAATCCTTCAGGGGAAAAATTAATAATCAATGAAATAGAAGATTTTCAAGACCAAAGCTGAATAGAAATTTGACTTTCAAACACAGGACTCAAGAGAAAGATAAAAAGGCAAACAAAAAGCAAACTCTTAAGGGTCTTAATAATGTTAATCTTTTTCCATTCCTATATGAATGATGATACTTGTAAACTCATGAGAACTTTCTCATTATTAAGGGCAATTAGGAGTATATATACACAGAGGACCCAGGTGTGAGTTGAATGAAGGGATATCTCAAAAAAGAAAATTAAGTGGTGAGAGAGGAATGTACTAGGAGAAAAGGAGAAGAGAAGTAGAATGGAGTGAAGAGTTGAGAAAAGGCTTTTATAGTGGAGGGGAAGAAGAGAGAAAAAGGGGAAATAAGTGCATCTTTCATCAGAATTGGCTCAAACAGGGAATGACATACACACTCAGTTGAGTATAGAAATCTGTCTTACTCTACAAGATAATATAAGAGGAGAGAAGTAACAGGGGTAATGAAGTGAGGACAGAGTGTGGGATAGGAAAGTCAGAAGCAAAACACTTGAGAAGAATCAGGATGAAAGAAAAGAAAGAATAGAATAAATGGGGAGGAAATACAGTTAACAAGAATAACTGTGAAAAAAAAATTAAGCAAGTTTCTCTGATAAAGGCTTCATTTCTCAAACATATAGAGAACTGAGTCAGATTTGTAAAAATAAGAGCTGTTCCCCAATTGATAAATGATCAAAAGATATGAACAGTTTTCAGATGAAGTAATCATAGCCAGCTATAGTTGTATGAAAAAAATACTCTGACTCGCTATTGACTGGAGAAATGCAAATTAAAATAATTCTACTACATATCACATACCTATTAGGTTCGCTAACAGAACTGAAGAGGAAAATGACAAATATTGGAAGGTATGTGGGAAAAAGAAAACGAGACATTAAGGCAGTGTTGGTGGAGTTATAAATTGATTCAACATACAATTCAATTGTAGGGCAATTTGGAACTATGCCTAAAGGGCCATAAAACTACGCATGCCCATTGACCTATCAATACTACTATTAGGTCTATATTACAACAGAATTTTTTTAAAAAAGAAAAGAACATCTATGTACAAAAATATTAATTGTAGCTCTTTTTTAGAGCCAAAGAATTGGGAATTGAGGGGCTGCCCATCAATGGAGAAATGGCTTAGGTATGTGATTAAGATGGAAAATTATTATGTTGTATGAAATGATGAACAGAATGCTCTCAGAAAAACCTGGAAAGACCTCCAGGAGCTGATACAAAGTGAAACATACTCTATACAAAGTAATAACAATATTGTAAGATTATCAGCTATGTATGACTGCTATTCTCAGCAATATAATGATCCAAGAAAACTCTAACGACTTAAGATGAAAAATGTCATCCAAACACAGGGAAAGAACTTATAATATCTGAATGCAGATTGAAGCATACTTTTTAAATTTTATTTTTCTTGAGGGTTTTTATTTTTGCTATATTTTCTTCTACAACATGATTATTATGGAAATGTTTTGCATGACTACACATGTATAAACTATATTGAATTGCTTGCATTCTCAACGTGGGGAAGAAGAGAGAAAAAGAGAAAATCTGAAATTCAATATTTCAAAAATGAATGCTAAAAATTATTTTTACATGTTATTGGGGAAATACAAAATACTAAATTAAAAAAAACATATAGAAGAGAACAAAGCTGGACCAGAACCCTGCTCCTATTAATAATGAGTTATATTCTTCTTGTGACTAAACAAATCCCTTGTTTGACTCCTCTGAAGTCTTTCATATAGATCAAAGATTTAGAGTTGGAACCAGCCCATCTAATCCAAGACCATCATTTTATAACTAGGAAAGTTGAGGCCTAACAAGATCAAGTCCCAGAGCTAAGCACCTTGGTCTATTATATATTAAGAGAATTAATTTCAATGTAGCTGACTCAAATTTGAGAGGAGGATGACGAAGGCAAAAATTCCACAGGAAGAAGTACACGGATAGCAGTTAAAGGAGGACCCTCAAGGACCAGCTCTGTTTATTTCTATCCTGTCCTTGTTACAGTTACACTTGGTCAGCTACTGTCTTCCTATTCAGTTCAATGTTTGAATTAATGTTTGTTTTTATAGGCAACATAAAAAACAAATTTCATCTAGTATAATACAGAAAAGGGTTGCAATTTACAAAAACAAGTGACTAAATCAGGATTTATACCCAAATTCCCTGATTCAAAATCCAGCACTTTCTACCACATTATGAAGGAAAAATTTAAACATATTAAACCAGATTCATAGGCTTATAAAGTGACAGAGATGAGAGGAACCTTAAAATTGGTCAAGCCAAACTTTCTTATTTTAGAGATGAGTAAGAAGAGAATTCGAATATAGTCAATGGTTTATCCAAGGTCATGGAGCTAATTACTGGAAATGCTAACTCTACTGTCCCATTCTCCTGAATGCCTATCAATGTTATCATCTATTTAATTCAGAAAATAAATAGCAGAGAGAATTTGGATTCGTGGCCTAAAATTCCAAAGCCAGAACTCCTTCCACTGTACATTGTATTATTACTCCTTGTGTCATTTCCTAGTGACTCCTGAAAGCTCAGTTTTCAAAGATAAATGGATTCCCCAAGCTTTAGCGAACTTATTCCTAAATCTCCTAGCTACGTATGCAATTAGTTGTTGGACACATTTGGTCCTAGATCTTGGGATTTGGAGCTTGACAAGATCTTAGAGGTCAATTAATAAAAACTTCTCATTTTATGGATGGAGCAACAAAAGCACAAGAAAATAAAGTGACTGATGCATGACCATTTATATACTAGATATCAAAGCTGAAATTCCACTCCAGTTCTAAGTCTAGAGATCTTATTTCTATGCCACACTGGCAATCTCAAAACTTATTGTGTCTCTTCATGATTCTGATTCCCATGGGACACACCATGTCAATAAGTATGTTGTTGAATCATTTTCAGTCATGTCTGACTCTTCATGACCTCATTTGATATTTCTTTGGTAAAGATTCTGGAGTGGTTTGCCATTTCCTTCCCAGCTCATTTTACATATGAGGAAACTGAGGCAAACAGTGTGAAATAACGTCCAAGGTCACATAGCTACTAAGTGACTGAGGCCAGATTTCAACTCAGGAAGATATCTTCCTAATTCCAGAGCCAGCACTCTATCTATTGTGCTACCTAGCTACCAATTCTCAACAAGTGTATTAGATGGTAACAGTATTTCATTTCAATTTACAAAAACAAAAACAAAGCTTCCCAATCCCAGGGAAACTGAGAGATCTCCTCAACCTATAATAGTCTATCTAATAGGGCCAGACTTAGGTGGAGAGAAATTAAGGAGTCATCAATTGCACAGACACAGTGAAATTCAGGTTTAAAAAGGACATCCTCCAGGTATGTGACCTGAGACGCAGATGTGGACTTTCAGGTAAGCCATCATACAATGGGGAAGGATGCCCTATTATGGAGCCTATCAGGATCTATTCAACCCCTGCTCATGGACATTTTAGACCTTTGCTAGAGTCAGAGATGGAGAACATCTCTGCAGAATAAGATGAGCAGGGGAAACTGGGTTAAGTGTGTACATTTGTGCCACTGCTTGAAAAAGATGTCCTATCTCATAGCTAGCTATTCTTCCTCACATACTTAAGTTCTTCAGAGCTATTTTGTGTCAGATCAGAACCTTGCCTAAAATGCCTTGCACCTCTAAAATATCCCACCTCCCTTCTCCATGACCACTTGTCATTGAGGCTTAAAATTTCATCATTTCTTATACCTCTCTTTGGACAAAAGCTTTGTCTTCAACCAAAATGGACATGCCCAAAGGAGAAACAACTTTTTCATTCCACTCATATCTATTAGGCATCTATTCTGTTCAGAGCACTGTACTAGATATTGAAGGACATGTTTATACAACATCAGTTATCAGCACCTTGGTCTATTATATATTAAGAGAATTAATTTCAATGTAGCTGACTCAAATTTGAAAGGAGGATGAAGAAGGCAAAAATTCCACAGGAAGAAGTACATGGATAGAAGTTAGAGGAGGACCCTCAAGGGCCAACTCTTTATTTCTATCCTGTCCTTGTTTCAGTTACACTTGGTCAGCTACTGGATTCCTATTCAGCTTAATGTTTGAGTTAAATGTTTGTTTTTATAGGCAACATAAAAACCAAATTTCATCTAGTATAATACAGAAAAGGGTTGCAAGGAAACAGTGGGGAAAAGAAGCGTGCTTCCTGGTACAAGTTGCCTCATACTCCTGCCCCAACCCTCAACAAAGCCTTATTCTGGTTATGACTTTGATCCTATTTTCTCATTATTCCACTAAGCATGGGCAATTTTGACTACATAAAATTAAGATAAATTAAAGAAATTTTTAAAAAACTAAAATCAACGAAGACAGAAGAAAAATGGTAGCAGAGGGAAACATTTGCATCAAATATCACCAATAAAAGTCTAATATCCAAAATATATATGGAATTAATAAAAGTTCCCAGAGTCCTTACTCATCTGGTAAGTGGCCAAAGGATATGAACAGTTTTCAAAATAACCACAAATTTTAAATGGCTTCATAAAACTATGATGCAAATCACTAGTAATCAAACAAACGCAACTAAAACACCTCTGCCAATTTGCATGGTAATAGGAGAATCTTCAAAGGTAATAGAAGATGGGGCTAGTCCATGCTGGAGGACCTATATATATACATATATATATATATATGAGATAGGGATATTAATGAAGCTATGAAGTAGTCCAACCACTGTAGATTTTGATATGAATAATGCAAGAAACATCCCTGTGTCCTTTGACTCAGTGATCCCACTATATAGGCAGATACTCCAAACAAATCAGACTAAATATATGTCTAACATCTACCAAATATTTATAACTGCACTCTTTATTATAGCAAGGAACTAGGAGGAAGATATCTATCAGTTGAGGAATGACTAGAAAACTATATTATGTTCATATAATTGAATAATATTCATAGGGTTAAAAATCTAGAATTGTAAGGAATCTCAAAGGCCTTCTAGTCCATCTCCTTCATTCTTTGTTGTTTTTTTTTTCATTCATTTTTCAGTCTTTGTGACCTCCTGTTGGGGGGTTTCTTGCCAAAGATACTAGAATAGTTTGCTAGTTTCTTTTCAGTTCATTTTATACACAAGGAAACTGAGACAAAAAGGGGCTGAATGACTCCAGACCTAGCATTATATCTACTGAACCACTTAATTGCTGCTTCATTCTTACAGATGAAAAAATGAGACTTGAAGAGGTTGACTGATTTGCCCAGAGTCACACAGGCAATAAATGTCAGTCGGGATCTGAATTCAGGTCTTCTTATTGTCAAGCCAAGGTTTTTCCATTATATTTCTATACTAGCCCACTGACAAACATAAGGAACTGAGAGTAACAAGAAAAGGCCTGTATGAACTGATAAAATGAAGAGGAATACCAAGAGAACAATATACAACATAATATATACATATACAACAATGACTACAGCACAAATGAACAGATCCCTAAAAGGAAATAGTACCTGAAAAAAATGAAAACCAATACAGTTTCCAAAGAATCTATATTGAATTAGAATTTCTTCCCTTATAGCAGAGAGGTGGGAGACTCCTGAGGTTGAATAGTATATACATTGTTACACATGGATTCACTTTATCTGTTTTTGTTTGTCTTCATCATAAGAGATAAATCAGTCTAAAGTAGGAAAGAAATTATTGTGATATAAAGACAGACTATCAATATAAAACATTTTTAAAATGAATCATTTGGGAAAACTAATTGTTTGGTCACATTCAATTCTAAAAGGGGAATGAACAAACAATGTAGTGATTTAATTAAATTCAAATTGATTTTATAGGTCTAGGTGGTCTTAAAATGTAACTTACAGCATTACATATGTTTAACTTATATTGAATCGCTTGTGGTCTAGGGGAGGGGGGAGAGAGAAAAGAAGGGAGAAAAACTTTGGAACAAAAGATTTTGCAAATGTTGTGACTATTGAAAACTATCTTTACATATATTTGGAAAAATAAAAAGCTATTATCATAAAAAATAAAGTCTTACCTGATTTCCCTGAAAAAATGTAATTTATGAAGATAGTGTAGTATATTGGAAAGAGAAGAGAATTGAAAGTCAGTTCTACTACTGATCGAAGACAAAGCTCAGGATCTTGCAGAGAGAGGGTGATTCTTAGAAATCCACAAGATCTGAATGGTAGCAGAGCCAGGACTCACTAAGATGTCAGAGGATGAAGAAATCTCATGGAAAGAGTCAATGAATTACAGCCATCCTGTAGGAAAGAGGGGCAAGAGACCAGATTCTCTTGGAGAAAAGGACACTTTATTGAGTTGTGATGAGTCTAGGCCAGACTCCAGTTGTTATGGTGTTCTGAAGATGCCAGGAGATACATCAGCTAGAAATAGTCAAGGCAGAATAACTAGCTCCACCAATAGCGCCAGAACTAAGAAGTGAAAAGGAAAGAGAGCAGGAATAGAGACTAATGGGCTCATACCAACAAAGTCATGTGATTAGTTTTGTTTTAAAAGATCCACTCTTATTCTGCCTAAATTAATCTACTTGTTCAGTGCCATACCAATTAAACTGTCAAAAATTATTTTATAGAGCTAGAAAAAAATAACAAAATTCATGTTGAAGAACAAAAGATCAAGAATATCAAGTGAATTAATGAAAAAAAAAATACAAAGGATGTGGCTTAGCAGTACCAGACCTAAAATCATATTATAAAGCAGCAGTTAATACTGCTTAATATTGGTTAAGAAATAAAATGGTGAATCAGTGGAATAGGTTAGATACACACAACACAATAATCGATGATTATAGTAATCCACTATTTGATAACCCCTCAAACTCCAGTTTCTGGAATAAGAACTCACAATTTGATAAAAATTTTCTGGGAAAACTGGAAAATAGTATATCAGAAACTTGACACACATCTACATGTCACACTCCATACTAAAATAAAATCAAAATGGATACATGATTTGGGTGTAAAGGGTGATACCACAAGCAAATTAGGAGAGCAAAGGATAGTTTATCTATCAAAACTTTGGAGGAGGGAGAAATTCATGACAAAAAAGAACTAGAGAACATTATGGAATACAAAATGGACAACGGATTACATTAAATTAAAATTTTTTGCACAGATGAAACCAACAGAAACAAGATTAGAAGGGGAAATACAAAGCTGGGAAAAAATTTACAGCTAGTGTTTCTCATAAAGGTCTCATTTCTAAAACATAAAGAACTGTGTCAAATTTATAAGAATACAAGTCATTCCCCAATTGATATATGATCAAAGGATATGAACAGACAGTTCTCAGATGAAGAAATTAAAGCCATCTGTAGTCATACAAAAAAATGTTCTAAATCACTATTGATTAGCAAAATGCAAATTAAAACAATTCTGAGATACTACCTCACACCTGTCAGATTGGCTAAGATGACAGGCAAAGATAATGATGAATGTTGAAGGGGATGTGGGAAAATTGGTATACCAACCACCATTCCAGAATGGTAAAAGCAATTTGGAACTTTGCCCAAAGGGCTATAAAATTGTGTATATCCTTTGACCCAGCAGTACTACTATTGGGTCTGTATTGCAAGGAAATCATAAGGGAGAAAAAAAGGACCCACATATGCAAAAATGTTTGTAGCAGCCCTTTTTGTAGTGGCAAAGAATTGAAAAATTAGTAGATGCCCATCAATTGGGAATTGGATGAATAAGTTGTGGTATATGTAGGTAATGGAATATTACTGTTCTGTAATAAATGATGAACAAGTTGATTTTAGAAAGGCCTGGAAAGATTTATATGAACTGATGCTGAGCAAAACAAGCAAAACCAGAGTACACTGTACACAGTAAAAGCAAGAATGTGTGATGATCAACTATAAAAGACTTGGTTCTTTTCAGTGTTTAGTGATCCAAGTTAATCCCAATAAAATTTGGATAGAAAACTCCATTTGCATCCAGAAAAAGAACTATGGAGACTAAATATAAGTCAACGCATGCTATTCTCACTTCTTTTTTGTTTTTTTTTTCTCTCCTGTGTTTTTTCTCTTTTGTTCTGATTTTTCTCTCCAACATGATTTCTAAAGAAATGTGTATTTTAAAAACAAGTAAATAAAAAGAATATATTAAATAAAAACTTTTTTAAAAAAAAATAAAATATCCATCCTTTTGGATCTGGTTGAGGTAGTTTGGTGGATCACTGAATGGAAGGCTGGGCCTACAGTAGAAAGATCTGATTTCAAGCCCAGTCTTAAAACAGTTATTAGCTATATGACTCTGGGGAAATCACTTTACATCTGTCTTTTTCAGTTTTCTCACTTATAAAATGGGGATAATAATAGCCCCTACCTCAAATGATTTTTGCAAAGATGAGATGAGATAATATTTGTTAAGCGCCTAGCACCTAAATAGGGATATGTTCTTTTCCCTTCCCTTCTTAAACTAGATAGATTAGGCATCCACAGTTTGTGGCACCTTATTCAAGAATATTTGGGGCACTTCCTGTATGTCAGGTATTTCACTAGACATGAGATGCAAAGAAATAAATTAAATATTCTGGGCTCACAAATAAGGGGAAAACAGCAATTCCAAAGATAAGCAAATAAAACTTAGATACAAAAGAGTTTTTTTGTTTTGTTTTGTTTTTTGAGGGGGTGGGCAGGAGTGTGCTAACAATTGATGAGGGGAGGGATTATGGAAGAACTCATGTAGAAGGCAGAAGCTGAAGTGAGCTTTGAGGAAACTAAGAATCCTATAAGACAGTCAAGAAAATGGAAGCATGATTACTGGCAATGGCATAGAAGAGAAATATTCCATGTAGTGGGTGAGATGAACAGGCCAAAACAGAGTACAAAAAAGAGCATGAGCAGGTGCTCATTCAGTAACTTACTACCTGTGGGACTGGGACTCAATTTCCTCATCTGTAAAATGAAGAGTTTAAACCGGATAATTTCTCAAATCCCTCCTAACTCTGACATTTCATGCATATGATGCTAATCATGGCTAAACCTGCCCCTGGGTTTAAAACTAAGTTTCCTACACTAGACTCCATAAATGGGAGACTATCTCACCTTCCCTTCCAAATATCCCCATTGAACTGGACTGGAAAAAAAGCCAGCAGGCCGGTGTCTATTTCCTATACCTTCATCAGTGCTATTTCTCAATAGAGTTCTATTCTTTTCTTTTAAATAGACTTTGGAGGAATAGAAAAATGACTTGCGACTCTTCAGAATGATCTAAAGACCCAGAATACCACTTTAAAAAGATGGTTGAATTTTGAGTACTGCCGAGGTTGATGTGGTCAACTCAATCATTCCTGTAACATGGTAAGTACCAGTTTCTTTGGCTCTCCATCACACTCCCCATTAGAGCAGGGGAGTGCCTTACAATGGCTATAATGCCATCTTCCTTTGATTTATTTCTCCTCTCCATTCGGCTAAGTTCCTGGTGTGTTATCCCACCTGCTGCCTGAGAGCTTTAGGGATTCTTTTCAGGTCATAATTTCTAAAACTCCCCAACAAGGTGATCTCTAAGGTTTTTTCTAGCTCTAAATCACAGGACTCAGGGATGTAGAATTGAAAGGAATCTTAGCCTTATTTTATAGATGGGGAAACTGAGACCCAGGGATTCTTATTCTTCTTAACTGAAGACTCTTCTGTCTTACTGAAATTCCCAAGTATTTCTTCTTTGTTCTAGAAAAAGAGAGAGACCAGGAGTCTCTTAATTCTTTTTCTGCCACAGATTGGAGTATGCTTGTAAATGTTTAACTACTGGCTTTTAAAACTTTTAAAACTGATACACTTTTAAAACTGAATCTGCATTAATAAAATTTTCTCCAACACTTTCTGAAGTCTAGATAATTAATAATACAATAAATCAAGCCCTGATTTATAGCAATGGCCAATTTCCAAACTGTAAATGCAGACACTGAAAATTTAACATTTAGTTCACTAAACTAGCTCCAGAATATCTCTAGACAGGTCAATTCTTTGATTTTGGGCACATCACTTTTCCACTCTCAGACTTATTTCTTCATCTGTAAAGCAAGGTTATATAAAGTATACTTAATATTATTCCATCTCATGGGATAATTCTGAGGTTCAAACAAACATATAGGACACTTTGTCAACTGTGAAATACATTATATGTTTCAACTGTTATGTTTGCTATAATTAATAAAGATGAACAATTATTAATTAAGATGGTTTCTAATGAGATATAACATTGTGAGATGTAAAATGGATAATTTTTGACTATGTGAAAAAGTTTTTGCATAAATTAATCCAATATATCCAAGATTAGAAGGAAAGCAGAAAACTGGGAGGGGGAATATTTAGATAGTTTCTCAGATAAAGGCCTCATATCTCAAATATATAGAGAATTTTATCAAATTTATAAGAATATGAGTCATTTCCCAATTGATAAATGGTCAGGGGAAATGAACATTCAGTTTTTGGAGGAATAAATCAAAGTTGCATATAGTCATATTAAAATGCTCTAAATCATTATTGATTAGAAAAATACAAATTAGAAAGCTTTGAGACACCATCTTTAGCTGATAGACTAAAATAATAGAAGTGGAAAATGACAAATGTTGGTGGAGTTGTGAGAAAACTAAACTGAGATACTAATATACTGTGAGTGGAAATGTGAACTCATCCAACCATTCTGCGGAGCAGTCAGGAATCATGCCCAAAGAATTATAAAAATGATTACCCTTTGACCCAGAAATACCATTGCTAGTTCTGTCTCTTGAGGTGATCAAGAAAGAAAGAAAAAAATATTTATAGCAGTTCTCTTTGTGGTGACAAAGAACTAGAAATTAAAAATTGAGGGAATGCCTATCAATTGGAGAATGGCTAAACAAATTTTGGTATATGATTGTGATGGAATACTAATTTGCTATAAGAAATAATGAGCAGGTTGATTTTAGAAAAAAAAATGCCAAGATTTGCATTAAATAAAGAAGAGTAAAATGAGCAGAACCAAGAGTATGTTGGATACAGCAATAGCAATATTGTTCAAAGAATAACATTCAATAACTAAACTATTCTGTGTAATAAAAATATTCCAAGGAACTATAAAGCACTTATGAAGGAAAATGCTATCTACCTCCAGGAAAAGAATTAATAAATCGAAGTATAGATAGTATTGCTTGTATGTATATGCATATACATGTATATACACACATGTATTTAAGTATGTATATATACAAAACTATATTATGTATGTTTCTGTTTATTATTATAAGTATTAGTTTTTATACATATATATATATATTTATATATACATATGTGTATGTATGTGTGAGATGGTCAAATGGTGGCTTTTTCTAATATGGGGTAAGGATGAAGGGATGGAGATAAACTGGAATTTAAAATGCAACTAAAAAATAAAACTAAAATGTTTTTTTAAAATGGTTTCCTGCTCTAAATCCAAATTCTTCTATATTATCGCTGAGAAGTGGCCATTTACACTATTTTCCTTTATAAAATAAGGAAATGGGACCAAAAGATAAGGGCCATTATTGCTTCTCAGGTCCTATGTTTCTGAAGTATAAGATTAAATATGCTTCACATACTCATGAGTGCACTCTCACATACCTATTAAAATGTACTTTTTTTTGGAAGGGTGGGGTTCAATAATTTCTATAGAAGTATACAGAATTTGACAATCAAAAAGAACTATAAAAGCTCTAACATAATGAATTAACGATAAACTTCAATATGTTAAACCTTATGCCCAAGCTCTGCCCTGAAAACTTAATATCAAGTTCTCATCATTATCCAGGAAGAGTTTTTGAATCAGGTCTTAAAACTTAATGTGGCTTTTATGTCTGAAGATAAGAAAGGATTTGGATTTGGCAAGTTATAGTAGGAAGCATAAGGGCTGGTGGCTGATCCTTTCATTGAGATGATTTAAAATCTTAATTACCCCAGAAGGTTATCATTCAGAATGGTAGCATTAGCACTTGAGTCTATGAAATGGGGAGAAGGCTGACCACACTGAAGGAAATTGAAGTTCAATTCCTTTTTGAGCTTTCATAATAATGAATTGAGAGATTGAAAGATGGAGATTTATCTCCCACAAAAGAGAATGGTTGGTGTTTTGAAAGTGATGAAGGAGAAGACTCACAAGGTAACCAAGAATGCAAGGCCAGAACCAGGATTTGGGGACCCGGAATAAGCCTGGAATCTGTAACTCAGTCGACAGACTATATTCTCATCTAGGCCTGGGACACAATCCATCTATATCTCTGCTGAAATTATAGCACCTTCTCCATGAAATTTTCCCAATTCCTCTAGCAGAAAGGGTTTGATTTTCCTTCATTTCTTATAGTACTTAATAATAGGCCCCTTCTTTGGCCTTATCACATTCTAATTCATTTGAAACACATGTATATATATACCTTAGACCCTTTATTGAATTATAACTTCTCCAAGGGCAGGGACAAAATTGGATAGGACTGATATAGGGAACTCCTAGGTGAGGAAACTGCCTCTTTTAATGTAAGTTGGCACCATTTTTGCAACTTAAAGTCTTAGAGAGCTGCTCAGAGCACTGAGAGATTAAGGGACTTGTCCAGGATAACACAGCCAGTGTATTTCAGGAGTGAGAACTTTGTCTTCCTAACTTTGTGACCTTTAGCTCTACCCATCATACCACCCTGCCTTTCAATAGGTATAGGGAATCAAATGTCATTCAACTTTGTATCTCCAGTGCCAACCATTCCTTTTTAAGGGTCAAGGGATGTCTTACACCTATGAGTGCATTTGTATACAGAACTCCTAATATAGAAAGTGTTTCCTTAGATAGATATTGGCAATTCATCAATAATGCGGTCTTTAGAATATAAATTCTTGATTTTTTGTTTTGTATCCCCAGTCCCCCAAGGTACTATATAAACTCCAAGATAGTCAAGTGACCATCCACCCAGAAAATATCAAGTAGATGAAGAATGTTTTTTTGCTAAGATTTTGTAATGTATTTGGATAGACAATCTATAGAGAATATTCATTAATAAATACTTGGGACAGACAATGGTTTAAGCCTAAAACTGAATGGGGGCAGGACAAGAGCCCACTGTATTGCCTTCAGGCAATTGCAAAGTTTCTTCAATGCCCGCAAATTTCTTTCGGAAATAAAGGCCAATTATTTCAACACCAATATTCCCTCAAAGTGGCAGCTCTGATGACAATCATGAAAGCAAGATATGAAACTCAACAGTCTCTAAAAAACTAGCAATACATATCATATGGAAAGACCAAGGAGAGGTGCTTGATGTGGATAGTCTGCAGCACATAAGCAACGAGGAACTTGATTTGCTGTCAAAGAAATACAAGACGGAAAGAATAGGTGAATTGGTCATGTAGGGAGGGATGACAAGGAGACAGAATGTTCTGCTGCTACCCTTGAGATATCAAGAAAGAAAAAAGAAATTCAGTGTATTGGGTGGACCCCATTTGGCAAATTAATGAATCAGCATGGACAAGAGTCACATAGACTGAGCAAAAATGGATGAGTTATGATCTGAATCACTGGGAAGAAAATCCAACTGAAAAATTGGAGCCACGGAATATTGGGTATTTTTAATAACCAATAGAATGTCTAGCATACAGTAAGTACTTAATAAATGATTGCTGATGGGGTTGGGGAGAATACAAGAGAGTAAGCACTGAGAGGGAAGTAACTAGCTTATATATCTAGTATGTAGGACAGGTAGGATTTGAATCTAGGACTTACCAAATTCTTTGGTCAGCCTTCTATCTTCTAGAGCATCTTCTTAATTTTTTTCCACTTGCTATCCCTTTTAACCCAAGAAATTTTTATGTGACCCCAGGCATATAAAATAGGCATACAAATCAAACATTTGCTGATACCAAATCTTATTTTCATGACCTCATATGGGATTGTGAACTATAGTTTTAAGAAGCTGGGTGCTAGTAAGTAGGTACTTACCAAGTATCTATTGAATGTGCTGAAAGACTGAATCAATAACCAAGCCCACTTTGGTAGTATTGCCCTCTCTCTATAGTTGTTCACAGACAACATCACCATCTTATATTTGTTTAGTCTTTGATGGTTCTTAAACCCCAGACTTCTTCCCAATCCAATAACAAGGGAATTATTTTATAGTTAAAAGACCATTCCCTGGGGGTAAAAAGTCATGGACTCTTATCAGAGTTCCACTACAAACAAGAAGGTGATTTTGGGCAAGTATGATCTCTTTGGGTCTCAGTTTCTTAATCTGTAAAATAGGAATAATTACCTACCCCATCTTTTTAGAATTAAATACAATATTGTATGTATTTTGAAATTTGTAAAACAATATATAAATGCTATTTTTTCAAACTTCTGATCAATAAACAAAACAAGCAAACAAACAAAAAACTGTCAAATCTGAATGTAGCCATGTTCTACAAACTCAGGTAGCATGTGGAGTGCAGATAGCACCAGACTGATTGTCAGAGGAGCTCATTTTAAATCCTAGCATTATCCCTTAGTTCCTACTTGTGCAACCTCAGTCAATAGTTCTTCTTTCTGGACCTCAATCTTTATGAAATGTAAGGGCAGAGAATAGGTGGTTTTGGTGGGAGCAGCAATAAAGTAGAAGATCTCTAAGGAAATTTTTGACTCTAAATCTATGATTGATTAATAGTTCCTTCAAAACTCCTCATCACTAGAGAGAGTGGCTCGGCAGCAGGGAAAACCCGTGACATTAAGGATGTCCCCAAAACATCCTAATTCTCACTAATAACCTATTAAACTTGTCATATATAATTCATCTATAACTATTTAATTTAATTATCATTTCACCTTCTATCAGAATAATGGGCCCTACATTTTCTACTAACAAGATAAAGTAATAATTTCTTTTATTTGTTATTGTGATTCAAATATTTTATCTCACTTTTAAAAACCCTTTTCAGGTTTATGTTTAAATGTGGGTAGTGTGGTTTGGGGTTTTTAAAAAAGAAGTTTCTAGAAGAATCATGCATAGATGTGGGGGTTGAGAGATTGAGGGGGGAATTGATCAGGATTTGATGGATCAATTGATTTTTAGCATTTGATGAAATCACTAGAAATAAGGACAAATATAACAGACAAGCATTAATGTCTTCAAACAAACAAAAATAAACTTAAAATAACAAAAAATATGAAGACATCAATATGATCACTCCTTTATGAGGTACAAAGAAGTTAAATGATCAAAACTGATAAAATTAGAGGAGAGCTAGCCATTGACTGGCCGAGGATCTTCTGTAGCCCTTTAAAAAGTGAGATACCCTCTAAGGGGACAGCCAGTCCAGATAGGATATAATTGTGAAGAATGTGAGCTCTAATTGTTGAGAAGGAAGCCAACTAAGGAAGAATCCAACTCTTAAGAAAGTATTGCTATTTCCTTCTTTTCATCTGGAAGAGGGAGAAAAATGGGATTTCTCTCTCTTCTTCCCAACTATTTGGATGTGGAGCTACTTACCTAGTATGAAACCTATCCCTCATCAGAAAGCAGGATAGAGAGTCAAGGCAGGAGGCATATTTGAAGAATATGATCTCTGAATCAAAAGGAGAGCCAGCCCTGGTTTTTGCGAGCTGAGCTGCAGAGAGGAATAGGGCCAAGAAGCTAATGTGAGCAACCTGACCAGGAGAGATACCTGACCAGCTTCAGGGGTACAATCAGCACAAGGACACCTTGAGAAGGGAGAGGGCAATAGGCCCAGTAGGGCTAAAAATTGAATTTCTTTGGCCACATATGTTTTCTAAGTATATCATTCTTTCCTGGTGTACTCTTATGTTCTCACTCTTCCCAGGGATTCTCTATGTAGCTATGTATGCAGCCATGGGAAAGTGTTCCCCAGATTTGTGCTGGAAATATTTTGTTATTATTATTTTTACAATGCATGGTAGTAAATGCTTTCACTTTGGGCCATGTCTCTCATTATTAAATATAAGTATACTGGTAGAGGTTTGTGAGTTTTAATTATCCACAGATCACCTCTATCTCAAAGGTATCTGTCCCCAACTCAACCTGTGAATTGGATCATCCCCCCAGGGAGTACTACAAATGGAATCATATTCTATGTTGGAAAGGAGCTTAAAGATTATATTTATGTCTCCAAAGACTTTATCTCTTATCTTTTGTATTGCCTCTTGGACTAATGCAGTTAACCAAAGCATAGCTACAAAAGATATTTAATTAAATAGAAGTAGCCATTGCTATGAAAAGTTGTTGATCAGCTAGTAGTAGTTTTGCCAGCTTACCCTGAAGCAGGGAAGCACAAAATAAATAAAATGAGATAAAATAAAATAAAAATGGGATGGGAGAAGGAGAAGTTTAAAGGGAGAAGCTAAGGAGATTTTTTTTTAAATGGAGGTAGGGGAAAACAGAGAAATGGAAAGGAAAGAATGGAGAGAAAAGAGAAGAAAAATGTAAGATATGATTCAAAAGGAGCAATGAAGCAAAAACCATGCTACCTACTCCTGATAGAAAGATTATGGACTCAAGATGAAACAAACAAATATATTCATTAATAGAGCTAATGTGGCAATTTGTTTTACTAGATTGTATTTGTTACAAGGGTCTTGTTTTTTTTCTTTTTTTTTCAAATGAGGGATAAGAAGGAAAAAAATGAATATTTGTCAATTGAAAAAATAAATGTAAAAAAGTAGGAGGTGAAAGGATGAAAGGAGAGAAAAGAATGAAAAGAGAGAAAGAAAGTGAAGAATGGAAGTGAAACAGAGAAAGGAGACATAGGTAAAGAAAGAAAGGATGTCAAAAGACCTAGTTCCAAATCATGTGATTCTCAATCTGTAATCCTAATGAGAAAGAAAAAGGTGATGGAGATGCTCTCACCTATTATCCTAGGACTAATATGAAAAGTTGATAGTTTGAATTGAAATTGATTGGTTTTCTCCAAGAGCTCAATGGGATGGCTTATTGAAGTCCCCATTTGGAAAAAAAAAGAGATTGGCAAAGTGTTTCAAAAGAAGTTTAAAAAAGAAATGTTCTTCTGAAATTGACCCAATGAAGTTAAGGTAGAGGGCCCAATGCTTACAAATCTGATTAACCTTTAACAGGAGAAAAATGATTGGTCATTAAGATTAGATGAGTTTAGCAATTATCTCTGTACTCCTTTCAGTACCAAAAAGAAAATGCTGATAAAATGGAATCATGGTGGAAATGATGTCTTTTAAAAAGAATAATTAACCTGTAATAACAATTTTGGCCTCTTCTCAAGCCCTGGAAAATAATCTTTTCTCATTATCTTCAAGTTTAATTAGCATCAATAATGACTCCATTTAGAATTAACTACAACATCTTGCTTTCTAATGACTGATATCAAGCAAGGAGACCTTCCAACTCATGGGCCATAAGCAGTTCCTTAAGAAGGAACTTGGCAGTCTCCAAAGTTTTTAAAAATGAAGTTCTTAATCTCCTTCTCATTCCAAATTAGTCAATGGGGGAAAAAAGAGACAGGAAAATAAAATACTAATTAATTCAGGAGATCCAGGTCTGTCCCCAGCCCTATAACTAGATAATTGTGTATCTTCAGGTAAATCACTGAAACCTCAGTTTCCCCATTTAAAAAATGTTGTGGTTGGACTGGATCATTAGGGTTTCTGCTAACTCTATCTCTAACCCATCTATGACTTAATAAATAAGTCTTAGTGAGTAGTTTGAGGAACATAGAGACTGAATGGCTTTCCCAGGGTTACAAAACAAATAAGTAACCCAGTGAAAGTATGCTCCTTGAGGGCAGGGATTGTTTTACTTTTTGTCTTTTTATTCTCAGTGCCTAATACATAGTAACCACCTGATAAAGACCAGATTGTTAGAGGTAAGATTTGAACTCAAGTATTCCTTTTTTAATCTTTATATCTTTTAATCTGTCAGATACTTGAAAAGTCCCAATTTCCTTTAGAAATAATTTTCAAATCATTATAAGAACATCCGACATCATACTATCTTTTCCCCCAAAATTTTACTCTCCTTCCTCCCACTTCCTCCCCTAGATGGCAAGAAATCCAATATATATTATACATGTTAAAATATATAGTAAATCCAACATATGTAAACATTTATACAATTATCTTCTGCATAAGAAAAATCAGATAAAAAGGAAAGAAAATAAGTAAGAAAACAAAACACAAGCAAACAACAACAAAAAGAGTGAGAATATTATATTGTGATCCACACTCAGTTCCTACTGTCCTCCTCACAAAATCATTGGAACTAGCCTCAATCATCTCATTGTTAGAAAGAGTCATATCCATCAGAATTGATCATCATATAATATTGCTTGAATCCAAATATTCTTGATCTGTCAGGGTCTGTCTGTTTCTCTTTTGTGTGTGTGTGTGTGTGTGTGTGTGTCTTTTCCTCTTTCCCTTCCTCTCTCCTTATTCCTCTATCCCTCCATCCATCCCTTCCTTCTGCTCCCTCTCCCTTTCTCTCCCCTCTCTCTCTCCTTCTATCTTTCCTTTTCTCCTTCTCCCAAACACATTTTTAAAAAAAAAACAAGCTGACAGCAAGACTATGTGATGATCAATTGTGATGGACTTGGCTCTTCTCAACAGTGAAGTAATTCAAGGCAATTTCAATAGACTTATGATGGAAAGAGCCATCAGCATCCAGAGAGAGAACTATGGGGATTGAATATGGTTTGCAGCATAGTATTTGCACCTTTGTTGCTGTGGTTTGCTTGCCTGGGTTTTCTCTCATTTTTTTCCTTTTTGATCTAATTTTTCTCATACAGCATGATAAATGGGGAAATATGTTTAGAAGAATTGAACATGTTTAACCTATATTGGATTATTTGCTTTCTAGGAGAGGGGGAAGTAGGGAGGGAGGGAGTAAAAAATTGGAAGAGCAGGTTTTGAAAACTATCTTTGCTTATTTTGAAAAATAAAAAGCTATTATTTAAAGCTGTGTTGGTTCTGGACAAACATGCCAAAGGTAACTACTAACACTAATTCTAGATTTCAACTGCTCATAAATAGTTTCCTCTTTAACTATAATACTTCTCCTTCCTGGACCAAAGCTCTATTATTCAATATATTTCTGAACCAAACTAAGAGTCAGAAAACTATGGTCCTAAATCAAATCTGGCATTACAAGCTAAGAATTATTTATTGGGTTTTTTACATTTTACATTTTTACATTTTAATACAATTTATTGTATTTTAAAATGTGAAGCTCGGGGCAGCTAGGTAGTGCAGTGGATAGAGCATCAGCCCTGAAGTCAGGAGGACCTGAGTTCAAATCTGATCTCAGACACTTAACACTTCCTGGCTGTGTGACCCTGGGCAAGTCACTTAATTTCAATTGCCTCAGGGAAAAATGCAAAGCCCATTCTTAGTTCATGGGTTATACAAAATAATCAATGGCTTATGTTGTAGTTGGCCAACTCCTGGAATAAACAACTAAAGCTGGAAGGAAAGTGAGCATATATAGAAGGCACATACACTAGGAGGGGGCCTAATAATCCAGATTATATAACCTTAGGAGGCAAAAAATTTTCATTCTTAGAAACACTGGTAAGCCAATTCACCTGTGTGTGTTTGGGGATTGTGAGTAAGGTTCCAGGCATGTGAATTCATTTGAGCAGAGAACTCTGAGTATGGAGCCTTTATCCATCAATGTAAAATGACCATTAATATGACAAGGATCCAGAAAAATAAAGTGACTTGGCCATGTCAGTATATGTTAGAGATAGAATTTAAATATAAAAGTGATGGATGTCACTCGATAAAGAAATTCATAAGATATCAAGAAAGAGCAATCCAGTGAAAAGAAAAAGTGAGATTTATCTGAAGAGAACAATATAACTAGATAGGAAACCCATCAACCAATTCAGTTTATTCTTTTTTTTCCAATGTAATGAAAATGGAAGCAAGGCCAAATAATAGGAGATGAATGACGTAAGTGGATGTTCCTATAAAAAGAGTGTCAGGAATGCTAAAGCTAAAAGTAAATGATTATGTCATATTATCGACAAGATGGAAGACCAGACGTTTTCTCCAGTTTTCATTAACTCTCCTTCAGGTAAGAGAATACCAATACTTAAATGGCTCATTCAGCACCTCTCATTTACCAGCCTCTATGCTCCAGCAGTGAATACAAATCAATGAATGGATTTTGGAAATAAAGAACAAGGAATATTTTGGGGGAGAAAAAATATACTAAAACCATGAAAGACTGCAGGAAAAAGAAAATCCAGTTAAGAACCTGGAGTGCAAGCAGATAAATAAATAGAAAAGAAAAAAATAGAAGAGAAGTACCAAAACATCTAACAGATTATAAACCTCTTTAACAAATAATACAAGAAAAGAAAATTAAACGAACCCATGATAAAACACAAACTCTGCAAATTCCCAAGAAATCATAGAACCACAGTAGGAGGTTCCAGAATTGTTTAAAAAAGAAATCATAATCATGAGAGAAGTAAAAAAGGAAATGAATGGCAGAATTTATGGCCTAAGTTGTAAAAATCATTGACAAATAGGAAGAAAAAAAGGCAAATTAACATTGGCAATTCTCCACAAAGAAACAAAAAGAACAGATTGAGAATGAAAACGAGCTAAAGTGAAGGACAATCTGATAGAGGAGAAGCAAAAAAGAAATAATGTTAAAAGTACATAGGACTTCAATAGGAACAAACACACTGATCTAGAAGATAAGATGCATAGAGACAATTTATGGATTATAGATCTCTCAGAAGAACCTGATGTCAAAAAAACTAAATGCCATAAAGCAATAAATAATAAAAGTGCTCCTAAACTAGTGCTAGAACTTATAGATACAGAAAATAAAGAACTAATCATAAGTATCAACAGATCACCTCCAGATTAAAAAAAAAAAAACTTATGCTTCAAACTTCATGATGCACAGTGGATACATTTAACAATTCCAAATACGAACAACAAATTGTAAAAAAAAAAAATCAGAAGAAAGATCTTAATAAATAAAAGATAGGAAAGTTGAATAACACAGGACTATTATAGAATCAACAGAAATCAAAAAAGGTAAGAGGAGCTAAAAGACAAAATAAATAAGGAAAATAGGAAGAGATAATAAATTTAAGTCACTTAGCTCAATGGTTCACAAAGTATGGTCCAGAGAATCCTGGAAGTCTCTAAAACTTTTTAAGACAGTCTATAAATTCAAAATCAGTTTTTATTTCTAATGTGGTAAATATCTATAAATATAACTCATACAAACAAAAGCTCTTTGGACATATCTTCAATAATTTTTAGTATTTTAAAGATTCTGAGAACAAAAGTTTGAGAATCAGTGACTTAGCCTAGGTGAATTATATTTTCAGGTCCTGGCATATATGAACATCTAAAAGGAAAGTGATGATGATTAAAAAGTTTAAAACAGCCAGCAGGTCTTTGTCAAGAACAGGTCATGTCAATGTCATCTTATTTCTTTAATTTTTTTTATAAAATTACTAAATTGAAAGACGAAGGGAATGCTGTAAATATATTTTGTCAAGATTTTGGTAATTTTTTGAGAAAGTCATTTTATTCTTTTGCAAAAGAGAAAGATAAGTTAAATGATAACATAATCAGGTAGATTTATAACTGGTTGTATGTCTGCATTCAAAGAGTTCAATATCAACAAGGCAACATGGATCCAGTGGGATATTCAAGGGATATCTTTGATTCTGTACTATTTAACATTTTCATCAATTTTTTGAATAAAGGTATAGATGATATTCTTATCAAATTTGCAGATGATATAAGGCTAGTAGAAGTAGTGAATGATAAATAGGCTTAATAGAACATTGGAATGAATCTAATGGCATGAAATTCAATAAAAATAAATGTAAAGTCTTGCATTTATATACAAAAAATTAATTTCCTTAGAAGAGATGTGGATAGACAACATCAATTCATCTTAAAAGGGTTTAGGATTTTTGGCGGATTGCAAAGCAATAAGAAAAAGCAGTGTGCTATGGTATCTTACAAAAAAAAAAACAAACAAAAACAAACAAAAAATTAATATGATCTTGGCCTGCATTAAGACAGATATACCATTCAGGAAAATATAAATGATAATTCCTTTGTACTCTACCTTCATTGGACTTTATCTAGAGTAGAAATGTCAAATGTACAGCTGGCAATACCCCTCAGATAATACTTGATTAAAGGTAATTGGGAAATACTTTTACAAAATAAAAACATTAAAAAACAGGTAACTCCATTTAAAAACTAAGTCACCATATGACCTATAGGGATTCTAATGTAAGAATTAGTGGACCTCCATTTCTATTTGGGTTTGACATCACTAATCTAGATTTCTGTATTCTATTCTGGACATCATGTTTTAGGAAGAATCACAATTGTTCAGAGGAGGATAACCAGAATGCTGAAAGGTCTTGAGTCTATCACATATATAAGATTCTGTGGAAGAAACTCAAGAACATGGAGAAAAGATTAAGGGGAAATATAGTGTTCATCTTAAAGTATTTGAAGTGATGTAATGGAGAGGAGGGATCAGATTTGTTCTGTTTGGTCCCAAAGAGACAAATGAGGAACAATGGGTAAAAGATGCAAATAACTAAATTTAGACATCAGAAAAGAAAAACAAAAACAAAAACAAAAACAAAGGTAATCCTTAACAATTTGAACTAATCAAAACTGAAATGGACTGGCTCAAAAAGTAAGAGTTTCCCCTCCTCAGCCACTGTCAGAGTTGGGTGATTACTTATTGGGTATGTTTTGTAGACATTGTTATTGTGTAAATTTTTGTGTACAAGTTGTACTGAAAAGCCACTGAGATACCTCCCAGTTCTTAAATTCTATGACTGTTTTTGTGTCTCCAAGGCTAGTTCTCTATCCACAAGGTCAAACTGCCTCTTAAGTTTATTCATTCAATAAATATTTGAGTTTCATAAAGGACAAGACTATATTCCTTAAAACTATGTCATTAATGGGTTTGTAAAAGTAGATTTATTTCCTCATGGAAACACAAATGTTGTAATTGGGGGTTACATTCCTGACCAAAGATTCAATATCAAATAAGTCTCAGAAATGACCCACAGTAAAAAAAGAAATAACAACTATAAACATCTATAATAATTTGTTTAAAAAGGAAAATCAGGTTGCAAATCCTATAAAATAAATGTAAATGTATTATAAATGCATTACACACACACATATACACAGAGGTAGGCAGCAAGGTACTTCTGGCTTTCTTCCCCCATGGAATCTTATAGCATTTCTTCTCCCTCCTATGGAATGTAAGCTCCTTGAGGGGACTACTTGATTTTATAGGGAAAGCTAGATAAACAGGTAGAACATGTATTAAGCATTTTCTGTGGGCCAGGCAGAGTGCTAAGTTTTGGGGATACAAAAATGTGAAAACAAATCTATCCCTATTCTCAAGGAATGTGTATTCTAAAAAAAGAAAACAAAATATAAAGGGGAGCTGGAGACTAGCTAGGGATGTGAAAGAATGGGGCCTAAATAGGGCAAGGCAGCTGGTTTGGAGGTGGAAAAAGACAAGAGAGTGAGATACAGGTAGTATGTAGCACAACTCTTGGCACATGGGTAATTAATGATTTTTCCCATTAACCCCAGAAATTATTCCACAGAGATTCTTTCCTTTTCTTCCCCAAATTTCCCCTTTTTCCCTCCTTAAATAAACCTATTTTCCATATTTATAGGAAAATAAGGGTCAGAGAGAAAAAAAGGGGGGAGGGATATAGATAAGGTGGATATATTCAGTAATACTAATAGGTTCCCTGGGAATCAGTTCTCTCCTATTCTACTCTGAGCTGGCCTTTCTGGCCTAGTGCCATTAAGCTATCATTCTCATTTGACCAACTCCCCATAACTTCCTTTAGCATCATACTTGACCTAAATTCTTCATTCACTGCCATATTTTTGGTTTTTATCTTTGATTTTTTTTGTTTCTTTAGTTAACTAAATGTTTTCTTTTTAAAACGTGAATGTTAGGCCAAGTTTACGCAATAGAAGTCATATTTTATATGGTATACACACACACACACACACACACACACATATATGTTGCTACCTTTTCCCACTGAGAGGATTTTTCTTTAGAAACTCCCCTCATCAACACAGGGTCAATAGCTCAGAAACTTTTATTTCCTTGAACACTGAGGAATTTTTATTATCCATGGCCTATGTGCATTGACCAAAGCCTCAGGGTTGAGAGAGAAATGTACTGGGAATGAAATGGGAGAAAGGGAAAGGGAGAGGTAGAATGAAGTAAGTTATACAAAAAAAGGTAAGAAAAAGCTTTTTCAGTGAAGGGGAAGAGGTGAGAAGTAAGGTAGAATGAGTGTATCTTATTTATATCAGAATTGGCTAAGAGAGGAAATAACATACACACTCAGTTGGGTATGGAAATCTATCTTACCCCATAGGAAAATAGGAGGGGAAAGGAATAAGGGTAAGGGTAGTAATAGAAGGGAAGGAAGATTGGTTAAGGGGTAGTCAGAAGCAAAACACTTTTGAGGAGAACCAGGATGAAAGGAAAAAGAGAATAAAATAAGAAAAGGAAAAGCATATAGTTAGCAATAGTAGTTGTGAAAAAACAGTTTAAGCAAGTTTCTCTGATAAAGGGCTCATTTCCTAAATATATAGAGAACTGAGTCAAATATATGAAAAGAGCCACTCCTGAATTGTTTTCAGATAAAGTAATCAAAGCTATCTATAGCCAGATGAAAAAATGCTCTAACTCACTACTGATTGGAGCAAAGAAAATTAAAACAATTCTGAGGTACTATCTCTTACCTATTAGATTGGCTAATAAAAAAGGAATATGAAAAAATATTGTAGGGGATGTGGGAAAAATGAGACCTTATTGCAATATTAGTGGGGTTATGAATCTATTCCACCATTTTGTAGGAATTTGGAAATGTATTTTAAAACCATGCATGCCCTTAGATCTAGAAATACCAATATTAGTCTATATCCCAAAAGACATTAAAAATAGGAAAAGGGAC
Source organism: Myrmecobius fasciatus (assembly GCA_023553655.1). Lineage (NCBI taxonomy): Eukaryota > Metazoa > Chordata > Mammalia > Dasyuromorphia > Myrmecobiidae > Myrmecobius > Myrmecobius fasciatus. Next base: position 124,580 of record JAJPUD010005853.1, read on the forward strand.
TATCTGTACAAAAATATTTATAGTAGCTCTTTTCTGAGGGCAAAGAATTAGAAATAGATGGGTTGCCCATCAATTGGGAAATGTTTAAACAAATTGTGGTATGTGATTTTGATGGAATACTATTGTGCTATAAGAAATGATAAGTAGAATGCTCTCAGAAAAACCTGAAAAGACTTCCATGAGCTGATGCAAAGTAGAATGGATTTTGTACAAGTAATGGTAATATAGTAAAAACAACTGGCTGTGAATGACTTAGCTATTCTCCGCAATAAAAAGATACAAGACAAAGGACTTATGATGAAAAGTGCTATTCATCTCCAAAGAAAGAACTGATGGTGTCTGAACACATATTGAAACATACTTCATTTAGTTTCTTTTTTTTTCTTGAGGGTTTTTCTTTTATCTATGTTTAGTTATTATGCTTAGTTCAGTATGTGATACACAATAAGTGCTTAATAAATGTTTACTGACTGGTGAATAAATGTGCCATCTATGACATATCATTCATTCAAACAAAATGCTAAAACAATTAGGTCCCTGGGATAGACCCCTGGAGATCTCCTTCCAAGTGGACATTAAACCATTAATGCTTACCCTTAAGGTCCAATCATTCAACCAGTTTCAATGGCATCTAATCATAGTACTGTATTCATCATGAACATTATGTCCACAAGAATTAATTGAGAAACCATTAAATGCTTTCCTAAATATCAAAATAAACTATTTATAGCATTCTCCTGATTCAACAGTCTAATAACTGTCAAAAATCAAAAAGGAAATGAAAGTGACTCTTTTTGAAACAACCATTGTTTTGACTACTGATTTTCTTTCAATTTGTTTACTAGCCATTCATTTAATAATAGTTTAGAATTTTGCCAGAAATGGAAGTCAAGATAACCTGTTGTAGCTTATAGAATCCATTCTTTCTGCTTTTGTGAAAGGCAGGTCATTTGCTTGTCTATAAGCCTACAATGCTTTTCCATTCCCAAGCTTTTTCAAAGATCCAAGACAGTAGGATAGTCATTATATCTTCTAGGTTGTAATTCCTCTGGGTCAGACAACATGAATTCAAGAGTAGCTCTATGTTCTCTTGCTATCACCTTACTTGTCTTAGGCATCAAATAGCTATTATTTTTATTTCACCAGATTTTTTGACATATAAAACAGAAACAAAATGGAAATGGAAGAACTTTTCTCCATTGTCAGTAACATAATATATTTTGTGTTTGAAACTTTAGAGAACTTTTTACACAGTCTACAAAACAAAAATTTCCCAGGAATACTCCCCAGAACAGAAGGAAACTACACTCACAACAAAACTCTTCAGAGCTGTATGGCTCTGTCCTGACTAGGTCTCACCTAGTTTTCTGGCTCCCAACTCTCCCTTTAGACCATGGAGCTCTGCAGACACAGTAAGCAGGCCAGTCAAGAAAGGGAGGAAAAGCTAAGGGCTCATTATGGTGATTGGCAGCAGCTGTAGCCTTCCTGCTTCTGCAATTCAACTTCTCTGTTTTCCCTGATTAGGGCAACAAATGAAGGGAAAAAAGGTGGAACTCAGAAAGAAGGATTGTGAGACAGGGACCAAAAGAGAGGCGAGGAACAGAGCAAGGAGCCAAAAAGAACATGGAAAATGACATGGCAGAGCAGACATGGGTGAGCAATTGGGTGCTACAGTCTCGAAGGCCATTTTGTCTAACTCCTTTTAAGATGAGAAAATTGAAACCTATGAAAGTTAGGAGCTTGTCCCAAGTCATACAGCTAATGAGAATCAAAGGAAGGATTGTACCATAGAAAGAAATGTGTGTCTCTCCCTGTATCATATTCTTCAAAAAAGACAAAATGAAAGACTTTTTTCTATCGCCTTAAGTAAAAAAATTGCCTTTAAATAGGGTAGGGAAAGCATAGAGTGAGATTCACCCAGATGCCATCTATACCATTTTTAAATAACAATAATAATGATGATGATAGGTAGCATTTGCATAGCATTTTAAGCTTTACAAAGAGCTTTGCATATGATAACTCATGTGATCCTTTTAACTATCCTGTAAGGAAGATGCTATTATTATTATTTCCATTTGGAAATAAGAAAATTGAGACTGTGGGAGTTTAAATGTCTTGTCCGAGTCACAGGGCTAAGCAAATATCTCAGTCAGGAGCTGACCTGAGGTCTTACAGATGGAAAGGCCCAAGTCTATCCATGGTACCACCTCCTGTCATTCTTCCCCTTACTCCTTCCCTAAACTCCCAGGCTAGTTCCCCCATCTAGGGGTATTAATGTGGTCCACCTGCTCATGTCCTCTTCCTCTTTATTTTGTGGAATAAATGAGCATTTTAAGAACCTATTACATATTAGGCACTATAATAGGTGTTGAGGTTACAAAAAGCGAGAGATAATCCCTGCCCTTAAGGAGGTCATATTCTAAGATTTATATCACACAGAGGGAAGTGATGAAGGTCTGAGAAAGAAGGTTTGATCTGGACAGACACAAGGATACTCTTTTTAGTAGCAATGAAAATATTGATTGATTTGATTAGTGTTCCCAGAGCAAGAGGCAGAGAAAGGGGGACAGGTACATGTGAAACATCAGAACAGATTGTCATCCTCATCATAACATTTATATAGCACTTTAGGATCTGCAGAACACTCAACATATGTTATCTCATTTGATCCTTACAATAACTCTGTAAGGTAAGTGATGTCATTATCTCTATTTTATAGATAAGGAAGCTGAAGTAAACATAGGTTGAGACCTGTCCAGGGTCACATTACTAGGAAATGTATGAGCCCTGGTTTAAACTCAGGAGTTCCTGCCTTTAGGCCAGAGCCCTATCCACTAGGGAAAAAAACAAACAAAAACAAAAACAAAAAAAATTCTGCTTTCCTAATTAACTGAGCATCCAGATGAATTGAAACAATCAATGACACTAAGGTGAATTCTTGTGCTAACATTTCTCGCTTCTATCATACAACTGTGCCCAAAAAGCTAGGGCCTCAACTCCAGCTCCTTTCAGGTATTATAATTGGAGACATTTGCTCCCCAGAACCTACTACTATAGAGAGTATATGTACCCAAGCCTGTGTTTGGAGAGAGGAGAGGTTGTACTGCCTTATCTTCCACCATCACGGGGTCCTGAAAGATTGGGGCCCCAGTCAACTTTCCCTGTCCTGTGTCTAGCAGACTTCCACTTCTTTCCCTTAACCCTGATATTCAGTCACCATTTGTTGAGTTGAAAACAGTTCCATTTCTCATGCTATTATCTAGACATTTGGAGAGCATATTGAACTTGAAATTGCAAAATCCAGATTAGAGAACCCTGATTTCTCACATTAGAAGTCCAATGTTCTACTGATTGAGCTATCTGGGATCTTGAGAGACCCTTGTTCAAATGCTAACTGTATGCTTGTCTAAAAGACTATTTTATGGAGAACTCACACAAGGCAAGCACTCACATGGTGGTGAGAAGAATCAATAAAAGGACACTCTCAGTCTCTTTAAGAACTTTGGAATTGATTTCATGAAAGGGAAGCACTGGCACAAGATGGTATACCAGCATGGTGTGTCATCATCAAAAAAGGTATAGTGCTCCATGAGCAAAGCAGAATTGAAGTAGCTAAAAAGAAGTGTGAGACGTGCAGATATAGAGATTTCATCCCAAATGTTCACATGGACTATTTATACCCAACTTGTGGTAGAGCATTCCAAGCTCTCACTGGTCTGATCAGCCATGGTCAGATACACTGTAACTTGACTTAAAAACAGTAATGTCATTTTGCTCCTCAAGAACAGCAACCAACAGTTTTTCTCTAAAGGTCTTTATATAGCCCATACTAAGGAGCCTATAATTGGTCAGTTGAAGTGTCATTTACCCTTGAATTCCCTTTTTCCTTTGTTATGTCATTGATTATGCTTTGCCAAAAAACAACCCTATGTTATCTTCTCTGCTCCTATTCCAATCTTACCAAAAGGTCCTAAAGAGTGACTCAATTGTGCTAACTGGTTCCATTACCAAATTGATGTTATCTAATCTCAACTGAGTCATCAACAACTGATTGGAAGTGCTTTTATTCGTCCCTGTCACACTCCCTACAGCAGGAAGGGGTTTGATATTCCATATTATCCCTTCTTTCTTCAACAATCCCTTCCCAACTCTCAGCAGAGAAATTTGCCTCCTGCTTTGAAAAAATAAAAATCATCTGACATAGCTCCTCCTGGTCCCCTGCTTCATACCTTAAAACTCTTCTATATCCTTTTCTCCTCCATTGTGTCAGGTTCTGAGCCAGAGGTATTGCTCTTCCTTGTCTAGGCAAACCTCTCTACATGGGTCTTAATGCCATTTCTATCTTCCTTTTTTAGGTCATTCCTTTTCTCTCATTAATCTTCAATTTCTCTCAGTCAACTAGCTCCTTCTCCACTGCCTATAAACATTTGTCAGTCTTTTGAAAATATATAAAAATAAACATCATTTTTAAAAAGCCTTCACTTGACCCTGCCATATTCTCAAGCTATTATCCTATAACTATTCTCCCTTTCATGACTAAAATACTATAAAACACTCATCTAAACTCATTGTTACTTCTTCACCTCTCACTCATTGCTCAGCCTCTTACAATGACTTCTAACATCAGCACTCAACTGAAATTGTTCTCTCCAGGGTTACCAACTGCTAAATTCAATTGCCTTTCTTGGTCTTCATCCTGCTTGCCTTCTTTGAAGTCAAGCCCCAGCTTTGAATATTTTTTCTGTCTTCTTTGCTGGATCATCATCCATCCATCTCCCTCAGGTGAATCAAAGCTAAGCAAAAGGCTTATTTTCATTAAGCAAATTAAGCTTTTCAGTGTTGTCATTTGATGAATGATCTCTTTTCAGAAGCTCTCCAAAAAGGGTTAGTTCTCCCAAAGCCTTTACCATGGACCCTTTTCTCTTCTCGACTTTCTTCTTTGATGATCTGATTAGATAATCTAGTAGTATCATTTCTACAATGAAGAATCATAAATCAATAGATTCATTCCTATTCTCTCCCATGTTATCAGCTGACTGTCAGGCATCTTAGAAGTTAATGGATTTAGAATCAGCCAACTTCAGTCAAAGCTCAACTTTGCCACTTTATGACAAGTATGGACAAGTCATTTTATTTCTGGAGTTCTCAATTTACTCATGTATAATATGTGGTAGGCAGTGTTCTTCATAGCACTTCTAACTCTAAAGCTATAATGCTATGATCTCTATCTGGGTGATCCATCTATATCTCAAACTCAACATATCTACCCATTATTTTTTCTCTTCCTGCAAACTTTCTTATTTCAGTTGATGTCACAACTATATTTCATCATTCCCTTCCTTCTCCCTCTATTCTCATCAAACCAGTTGCCAAGTCTTATCAATTATACCTCCATAACATCTCTTATCTATTTCCTTCTATCCACTTACATTTCCACAGTACCAAATGGAAGTGCTTTTAATATTTTGCCTAGATTACTGTAATGGTCATCTAATTGGCCTCCTTGCTTCTAGGCTCCAATCCATTCTCCACCCAGCTGCCAAATTCATATCCTTAAAACCACATCAAATCATTGTCACCCTCCTACTTCAGTCTTCAGTGGCTTCCACTTGCCTCTAATATTAAAAATAAATTCCTTAGAATGGAATTTGAACACTCCACAATCTGTTTCCAGCTCACCTTCATAGACTTGTTTTCTATCTCGCCTTCACACACTATACATTTAAGCCAAATTTTCCTACTTTCTATTCCGTAACTTAGCAAGACATCTCCCATCTCTGTGCTCCTGCAATACACTCCCTTTCTATCTCCAGCTCTTAAAAGTTCCCTTCATGGTGTAACTCAGGTACAGCCATCTATGAGAATCCTTTCCAAATACCCTCCCCCACCTTGTTAATGTTGTCTTCTTCCTCAAATTGCCTGGTGTGTATCTGTGAACATATTTTAAACTCCCACCCCATCCCAGAAGAATATAAGTACCTTGATTTTGAGGAACATAGAAATATCATCTTCCACCATACCTTACCATAATGGGCATTTTATATATGTTTGTTGAATTTAATTGAACTGAGAAGAGGGGAGGACCTCCTTAGATAGTTTTGGCAGGAACATATTTCTTTTTACTTCATTCCAACCCCTTGTTAAGTAAAATCCACATTAATATCTGTCTTAGATTGTAAGTTCGACAAGGTTAGGGAATAGTGCACAAAAATAATACCTCATATGGATTCAACACTGAACTTTTCACAGTATTTCTACATCTATCATTTATGCTATCTACAAACATATAAATGCCTTCTAAACACAATGCATTCACTTTATCTTCTAAATATCCCATTGGCATGAATGAATGAATAAAAGAATGAATGAAATTATTAAATACATCCAGACTGATCTCAATGACTTCCTTTAGGAAGCCTTCTCTGATTTCCTCAAGCAGAAATATTCTTTTTAATCAATCAACAAGTATTTAATAAGCATTTACTATATGTCAGATACTATGTTAAATAATAGAGATATAAATATAAAAATGAAGACAGTTCCTGACCTCAAGGAGCTTAATTCTCTTAGGCAAAGATTAACAACATATAAGGGATTAGGGATATTGATCAGAATACTCTTTACAACAGCTATGTCAATAACTTGATTGTGGTACCAGATCTGAAAGTATTGAGGGAGTTAAGGGGAGCCAGAAATGACACAGCATGATGGTGAGAAGGCCAGCATGGAACAGGAAGCATGGCTGGGATTGGCTACAGATGGTTTGTATTTATCAATCCAGACAGTGCAGACCCCAATGTGAGAGTTCCAATATTAAAAGGGTTAAATAACTCAGAAGGATAAACTGACACAGATTGATATTATTATCTCCATTCATCAGATGAGTAAATGTAGACCTAGGAAGAATCCTCAACTTGCTCAGAGTCAATGTTAGTAACAAAGGTAGCATTGAAATTCACTTCTCTATACTCTTTCTCTGTCTACAGCTCCTGTATACATTCTCTGAATAGTTGCTTTAAAAAATGATAATGGCGAAAAAAAATACTCCAAACTTGTATGTAGCATGCCTGCCCAGTGTGTGTCTGCATGTTGCAGGCTGTTTCTGCTTCCTTGGCTATAGATATCATAGAGAAGCTATGTTCCAAAAGCATCCCCTCCTTTGGGCTAATCCACTCCATCTCAGTATCCCCTCCTCATCAGATATAATTTTCTGCTAAGCAACTGATCTCTTCTTGAGAATCAGTGCTTGATTTTAGGAAAGCTTTAAATCAAACAGCATAGCTGGCAGTGGGAACAGAAAATATGCTCTTTAAATAACTTCCTCCCTACCCTACCCCCCCCCATAAATATAAATGGTTGCTTTCCTCTTTAGTCATGCCTTATTTTTCTCTTATTACCATTTCGATAGAAAGCCTGTCTGGGGACATTGGGCAGTCCCACTCTCCATAAATGTCCCCCTTCTCCTTGGTTTCTTAATTGTTTCTTTGGAAATTATCCGAATCTCACAAGAAATAGAGACACAGCCACATCTGACTCTTAAAGAGAAGGGGAAGGAGCATAATGGATACCAACCCACACAGTGGAAGGGAGGGGAAGAATCACCTTTAATATAGTTAAATAATCCATAATTCAGTGGGCTTTCTTCCTTCCTTTTTCTCTGAAAAGCATGAAATTAAGTTTCAAGCAAAGTGCATAATTTATATTGGAAAGTCTCTGCTGATGGCTCCCAAATCTACATTACCAGCCCTGACCTGCACTCTAATCCCATATTTCTAACTGTCTGCTGAGTGTCTCTACTTGGCAGGTACAGTATCCAAACTCAACATGTGTGAAACCAATATTACTATCTTCCCTCCCAACTGGCTACTTTCCCAAATTCTTCATTGTTTTAAAAAAATCATTATTTCCTTTTTAATTTTATTGAATACTCTCTTTACTTTACCTCCTGAATGGGGTGGTCCAAAAACATTAGCACAGTTTTAAGCTATTTAAATCAGATCTGTTAAATCCATTTCCCAAAGGTGAATTTAAAATGTATTTGGGAAATATTTAACAAAACAAAATTGTAATAGAACACAGATAATGTTAACCTGTGGTTTTCTAAATGATTTTCTAAATAAATATTCAGCCTGCAGGGATCCTTATGAATATAGCCTTATTTCTATTTGAGCTTGACATCAAAGATTTAAACTATTAAAACTTAAAACTTCTTGATCTTGATCTTGAAAATACTTTGTATAATCTATCCCCCAGTCCTTCAGATTCTTCCTTCAAAATATTTATAGATTCATTCCTTCTTCATTCAGATTGCCCCTACTCTAATCTAGAGTTCTTAAAGAAATGAATGAGTGAATGAATTAATGAATGACTAAACTTTGCTTACTCCTTTCATTTAGTTTCACTTGTCTTTCTATTGCAAAAACAATTGTAAAGTGCTTCAGGATGTCAGTTCATTGCCATGTGACCTCAAAGAGTTTACTTTATACTGGGGGAAATAATATAAACACAGAAAAACACATACATATAAATGCATAGAAATATGAGGGTGATTATCAACCACGAAGGAAATCAGGAAAGGCCTCTTTTAGGAGATGGTACTTGAGCCAAGGCTTGAAGGGACTTAGAGATTCCAAAAGTCAGAGTTTAGGAGGGGAAATACCCAGGCCTAGGGAAGAGCCTGGAAGTCCCATATTGTAAAGACATGGAGAAGAGATGTAGAATTCATTAAAGACTAATAGAAAGTAGCCAAGTTTTACTAGAGTACAGAGCTCAGATACCACTAATATTCTGATCTTCCTAAAAAATGATTTGTCTCACAGCCTTGCTTAAAGATTTATAATGGTTCCCTATTTTCTACTGTATCCAGATTGAACACCTCTCTCTGACTTTTCAAATCTTCTAGAATTGGGCACCATCTTACTTATCCAACATTTCTTCCCTCTTACTCCCTTCATTTACATTAAAAATAACCCTTGGGGCAGCTAGGTGGACTGACCTCAGATAATTACTGGCTATGTGAATCTAGACAAATCAACTTAACCCCAATTGCCCCCCCCAAAAAAAGAGAATAACCCTATCATAGTACTAACATAGAAAAGTGTATTTAGTACATATTTTTAAGGATTTAAAGCTAGAAAACCCCCTCAACAATGTTTAGTCCAAGTCTCTCCATTCTGTAGCGGAAGAAACTAAGATCTCAAAGCTGGAGCAACTTTTTTGATGCCACAGGTTAGTGGCAAAAACCAATCAATCAATAAGTAATTATTAAGTAATGCTTACTATATGCCAGGGCCAAGTACTGGGGAAACATAGACCAAATAGAAATATGTGATCCATTATTTAAGGAGTCTATATTCTATCCAAAGTTTTATATATACATATATATATATGTATATATATATATATATATATATATTTCAAGAAACTAGGGATTCAAAGATGAGGGAATAAAGAAATAGACTCCATGCATGAGAAATAGCATATACAAACGTATGTAGATTGAAGATAAAGTTCCAAATGTGAGAAATAGTAAAAAAAAGATAATATTAATCATAACAGCTAAAATGTATATGATGCTTACTATGTCCTAAGCACCGTGTTATATACATTACAATTATTATCTCTTGGTTTTCTTTTTGATTTTTTTATCCCAATCCCTACAACTTATTGATGCTTAAAAAGTGTTTGTTGGAGTCAATTTAATTAACCTTCCAGTGATAATAATTTACATTTATTATCTCATATCCTCACAATAACCCTGAGAGATAGGAACTATTATCATCCTCATTTTACAGATAAGAAAACTGAGGCAAAAAGCAATTAATTAATTTACTCAGGTCATACCGATAGTAAGTGCCGAATACTGGATTTGATGTTGAGACTTAATGACTTTAGACGTGGCTCCCTATCCATTGCCTGTACCCAGCTGTCAGCTCAGCTGGATTTTAGAGGGCATGAGGGGAAGAACCTAAATAAATTGGAGGAGGGGAGGGAGAGAGTAAATTGTGCCAGATTGTAACTGCCAAATGCCAAAATGAGCAGTTTGCATTTTATTCTAGAGGTGACAAGATGCACTAGAGGAGGGAAATGATATGATCAAACCTGTGAGGGTTCCTAAATCAGAGTTCTTTCCATGGACACTATGCAGGAGGATAGGAGTATGAACCTCCATCAACCCTCTAGCTGTTTTCACTAATTCCAAAAGGTCTATTTAAAACTTTAAAACAGAATATCTCCTGCTGCTAAGATAAGAATTATGGAGTCATTAAGTAATAAGCAAAAAATCTTGCAAGCAGTACAATCTCCTCAAATAACATTTTTTTTCTCTTAACCATATCTCCTCCCTTATTTTCTCTCTTCCTCAGTCCCTCTGCCCTCCCCTGGAGGGAGTAGGTAGAAGTGCACCAGGATTGAGTTTTGGTCTTTCCTCACAGCTTCTTCCCTGGTTGGCAGGAATTGTCAGTAACAACCAGGGAATCAGAGACTTGAAGTGACTCCTCTGTGTTTCTCTGGGACAGAACAAATTTAGCACAGCTCAATTTAGCATTCTTCTGCATCTTGTTGAGTACCTGAAAATAATCTGGTTGTCCCTCTTAGATAGAAATGAAAATAATTTTCAAAGATATTATGCTAGTATCTGTTATCTGATAGTAGTCGATGTATCAATCACATCACCAATCAATCATAATAATTTATTGAGCATCGGCTATGCACTAGACATTATACTATGTATAAGGGATACAAAGAAAAATGAAACAGTATGAGCCCTCAATGAGTTTACATTCTCTGGAGGGAATAAGGAAGTTGATTGAGTACTGGGTCTGAAGATAAGAAGACCTGAATGCAAATCTAGCCTCAAATGATTACTAGCAGTGTGGCCTTGAGCAAATGACTTGACCCTCAATTTCGCCAACTATAAACATCATCTATTATTATTAAAAGATCAAATTAGATAATATTTATAAAGAACTTAGCATAGTGTCAGGCACAGAGCAGCACTTAAAAAATGTTCTTCCCTGCTTCTTATGGGGAACTCAACAAGAACAAATGTAAGCATATACAAAATATATATACAAAAATAAGATAACTTGGAGAGAGGAAGGCACTAGTGGCTATGGGGGAAGGATAATTGGGAAAGGTCTCATTGGGAAGTAGTACTTAGATTGAGCTTTGGCAGAAACTAGAATTTCTAAGGGACAAGCTTGAGGAGGGAACGCCAGACACGGGGGAACAGCATAACAATATGATCATAGGTTTAAGGCTAGAAGAGTTCTCAGAGATCATCTAGTTCAATCCCTTCAACTGATGGATGAGGAAAGGGACACAGAGGCAATAAAGTAACTTACTCAGATCACAGGGAGTAAGCATTAGTCCCTCTGACTCCAAGGTCAGCTTTCTCTTCATTACACAGATGTTATCCATCAATACCACAGCCATTTGAGTAGGTTATTAATGCCTTTCCAAATTATCTTTAGTTGCCCATACCCACAATTGGTATTTTACCTGTTAAAAGTACCCATCCTTGTTGATGGTAGATAATATGGGGAAACCAGAAGGTAGCACTAGCTGCCTTATCATGCATGGGTATAAATAAGCAGAAAACACACATACACCGTTAAAACCCTGGTACCCAAATGCCTTGGGCCCTGTGAAACTTGAACCTATTTTACTTCATCCAGTATCTAAATGTATTGTCTAATCCAACAATACATTTTTCCTTGTCTCTCAAACTCTAGGATTCTCTCGTACCTAAACATCCTAAATCTACATTCCGCTTCTAATACTTCTCTATTGAGGAAGCTGGATAGACTCTAATGGGACAGCTAAGTAGCACAGTGGCTAGAGCACTGGGCCTGGAGTCAGAAAGACTCATCATTGTGAGTGCAAATCCAGACTGAAATACTGCCTAACTGTGTGATCCTCAGTAAGTCATTTAACTGTTTGTCTTATTTCCTCATTTATAAAATGAGCTAGAGAAGGAAATATCAAACCACTCTAATATCTCTGCAAAGAAAACCCTAAATAGGGTCACAAAGAATCAGGACTGAAATACTCAACAATAACAATAGATTCTAATAAATAACCCCTGACTTTGCCTGGCCAACCCAAGATTTCTAGCTATTCCTCACAAATGGATTAAATAGAATGTAAGCCCCTTGAAGGAAAACTATTTTTCTATTAATTTTTTTCTTTGTATACCAGTCCTTAGGAAATAATCAATGCTTAATAAGCATTTGTTGTATTCAATTTAATTGACCTTCCAGTGTTATGACCTTTCACTGCTCAAAAATTCTCAGTCTACAGTGATCTCCTAACACAAGACTGCTCTCAGCTTCAGGCCCAAACACTAAAATTATTAGAGCAATTTGCTTCTATAATAATCATCTCTATAGTGCTTTAGCATTAGCTAAAGAAACAGAAAATTTTAGAATCAGAAGGTGATATGATATAGTCCAATACCCACATTTTACACTTGCAAATACTCAGGCCCAGAGAAACTACAGGGCTTTCCCAAAGTCATATAATGAGTTAATACTGAGGCTGAGATAAAAGTCCATCCAATTCTCTGATTTCTATTCAGGATTCTAAGCACTATACCATAACTCTTCTATGTCTGCTTTTGTTTTCCAAGTTTTATTATTTTTTATCCTGAAATTATTAAATTCTATATTCTAAGAATGGCTTAAATTATAAAAATTTCTTTTGGAACTTTAGGAGTTATCTGTCAATTAATATAGCATTTGACATTCAGAGAATCATAGCATCTGTGTTGGAAGGACCCCTATAAGAGTCCTAGTCTATATAGGCTCTACAACATCCTCAATATCCTGTCTCCATTTAAAGATTTCTAGTTATATGGTTTTATTTTTGTTCTTTGATGGAGGAGCTTTGTATCATACTTCAATATCTATAGGTATTATGTGGAATCAATATTTCTTTTGTTTGTTTACCTTTCAATTCTATTTTGATCAATCCCATTTTAAGGATTATAGTAAATCTGAATGAAAACAAAACAGACTGAACCCTATTCAAAAAAAGTGGTCAGGAAAAAAATACTTTGGATTTCTTTAAAGGATCATTCCCTACACAGAACCTCTCAACTCCTTTTAAGATAATAACTGGAGTGACATTAGGGAAATCATTTTATTCTGGGTTCCAAAACTAGTGTTTAAAAAGGGTTCACTATACTTGCTGTAATACTACTCCCTGAGTTCCCTTTCTTCCCATTTTAACAGTAAAAATATCTTCAGTAAAATGGGAGAAATTAGGCAAGTAAAAATGAAAAGAGACTGATTTCTCATAAAAGAGATTCTACATAGTGTTACCTGATGGTTTCTCTTCCTTTGTAGTACTACACAGGAAACATCAATAGTATTCTCTGATTAAGTACCATCGAATTCATTGTCACAGAGATTAGGGAACATGCAAAATCTAGAAAAGGCATGATTAGTTTTTACTCTCATACAGCTCACAGACTAAAAGGGATTCCTAACACATTTTGTTGTTGTTCAGTTATTTTTCAATCATGACTGACTTCACGATCCACTTGGAATTTTCTTGGCAAAGATACTGGGATGATTTGCCATTTCCTTCTCCGGATTATTTTACAGAAAAGGAAACTGAGGAAAACAGGGTCATATAGCTTATAAGTAGCTGAGGCCAAAAGTGGCTGAGGCAAAATTTGAACTCAAGAAGATGAATCTTCCTGACTGCACTGAGTACACATTATTACATGATAATTGAAGGAAGGAAAGAAGGAAGGAAAAAAGAAAGAAGGAAGGAAAGAAAGAGGAAGGAAGGAGGGAAGAGAAAGAAAAAGGAAGAAGAAGGAAGAAAGGAAAAAAGAAGAAAAGAACAAGAAAAAAAAAGCTAAGTGATATTTGAAGGAGAAAATTATTGCCAACCAGAGATTAGGGATCATAAGTGAAAAAAGAAAGGTGATTTTCCAATGCAATAATTAGTTTCCCAATATCAAATGTCTTTAGTCTTTTCAAGGATCAATTATGTTTTCATTTCAGGCTTGCAGCTTTCTCAGACACAAACAGCCCCAATTCTGTGAGTTTCTTCGAAGTCTATCCTTATCATAAATCAGACTCTTCATGTAAATCAAACTTAAGTCCAAGATAGGCTTTATACCCAAATATTTAAACACATCAATAATCAGCAGCCACCCCAGCCTGTCATTTTAAGCTGTTTGACATTTATTGTTCTGAAGAAAAGAAAGGTCAGATGTATCAAATCTGCATTTGTGCTTCGTGACATTTTTCTTCAACCAAACTCTTTCAAATTACCGTGTCAAGACAAATGTGGTCTATTTCAAAGAGAAGCTTTCCATGACATGGGCTTCTCACTTCAGCTGCCCAGGTTGACACAAAGAAAATTCAGCAAAATGCTCTGTGCCCTTCCTCAGCAGATTTGCCAGGAGGATGCCTGAGGAAGATGGTATAGGAAAGCAGGATGCAATGGAAGAGTGGAGAGGTTGAAATATTTGGTGATCTGGGTAGGGATGAACTGGCATCATAGTTTACTGAGATCAAGAACATCTACAGCAAGTTATCTCCTTTGACTCTACCTGAATATCTGCTTCTGCATCTAGCCTAGTAAAAGGTGCCCCTTCCCTCTTCTGAAGAATTCTCACCTCTATTCTGTATCCAACAGCCCCTGCCTGTTCACCACCTAAGGAAATTTGCTTCTATAGTGTTCTCCTCTTTGCACATATTCCACTGTCTCATTCTCTTCCATTTTTAATTGATGTATCTCAATATCAAATAGAATACCAATGAAATTTTAAATAATTGGGAATATAAAGGAAAAGGAGACTGTATGGAATGTCCTTCTATTGCCATTGCCAAGTTTCTTTAAGTTCACTCTGACCCATGGGCACCAATGCTTATTTTCATGATGCTTTTAAAAAAAGACACTGGTATTGGCTCCTGTAACATTCCTCTTGAGTGGGTGGTGATAAAGAGATGGGTAAAACTCAATTTAATTTCATAAGCAATTTCTAAGTCCTTACTATGAGTGGGGCATTATGAAAGGAAGAAAAACTGTAAAAAGTTTAGATAACCATATGCCACCTGTCTTCAAGAAACTTATAATCCAGGAGAATATGGGACACAGTAGCCCCGACACAAAATAACACAAGGAAAGTTCAGAAGCAAGGTGTGAGTAAAATGTATCATAAGTGTTGATAATGTACAGATCATTTTCAACTGAGGGGGATCAGAGAAGCCTTTGTGGAGTACACTATTAGGATACACACAAAAGATGCCAAAATGTTTCTTTTTGACTGAAGGACAGAATACACAGAGGCAAGGAAAGATAAGATAGTACAAAACTGTGGATGATCTTGAATGCCAGCTTATATTCTATGACTGGTAAGAAATAGAGAACCATTGATGGGTTTTGACATAGACAAGGCACTGGAAAAATATTAATCAGGCAGTGATATAAAGGATGATTGTTTATAGGAACATCTGTTAGAGGGAATTGCTGTAGAATTCCATACCAATTAAGCAGTCCTAGATTAAGAAGTATCAGAGAACCAGAGATCTAGAGTAGAAGGTCCCTAAGAATCTAACACTCATTTTACAGAAAGGAAAATAGAGACCCAGAGAAGCTCAATAATTTCCCCATGTTAAAAAAAAAAGTAAGTGTCAGAGTTAGAATTTGAACCTAGCTACTCTGAAGCTATAGTCTCTTTCTAATGCCTCTTCAAAGACCAATTACAGATGGGAAAGATGTTAGGACAATGAAATTTGATAGGATATAGAAGCTCTAAGAGGAAAGAAGGGGGGATATATAGCTCATGTAAGCTTGGTAAAATGAGAACTTGAGAGCAGGAACTATTTTATTTTTGTCTTTGTGTCACCAACACCTGGCACAAGGACAATCACATAATTAGTGCTTGATAAATGTTTCTTGGATTGAATTAGATAGATAGAATTGATGAGACTTTGAAACTAAAAGTGAAAGGAGGGGAAAATGAAGATCATATAAGTTTAGGAGAATTCAAATTTCTTGAGAATAGGAATTATTTCTCCTTTGGGGTCTATGTATCTGTCTCCAGGACCTGGCATAGTATCTTGTTTTTACTTTTTTTATTGAAACTTTTTATTTGCAAAACATATGTATGGGTAATTCTTCAACATTAACCCTTACAAAGCTTTCTGTTACAAATTTTTCCCTCTACTCCCCCCCTCCCCTAGATGGCAGGATATCCACTACATGATAATTATGTTAAAATACTTGACAAATCAAATATATGTATACATATTTCCACAAATCATTTTTCTGCAAGAAAAATCATATCTACAAGAAAGAAAAATCAGAGAAAGGAAACACAATGCAAGCAAACATCAATAGAGAGCATGGAAATATTATGTTGTGGTCCACATCTCATATCCCTCTCTCTGGGTGTATATGGCTTTCTTCACTGAACAATCAGAACTGGTTTGAAACATTTCATTGTTGAAGAGAGCCATGCCCATCAGAATAGATCATCATATAGTATTGTTGTTGCCGTGTAAAATAATCTCCTGGTTCTGCTCATTTCACTCAGCATCAGTTCATGCAAGTCTCTCCAGGCCTTTCTGAAATCATCCTGCTGGTCATTTCTCACAGAACAATAATATGCCATAACATTCATATACCATAATTTATTCAGCCACTCTCCAATTGATGGGCATCCATTCAGTTTCCAGTTTCTAGCCTGGCATAGTATCTTGAATACAGTAGGAACCTGGTAAATGTTTGTTGACATGACATTGATTGAATTTGATGGATAGAATTCACTGCATCTTGAAATTGAAAATAGTATACCATTTTACTTAAAAGACCAAGAGACTGAAGTGAAGAAATTAGAAGGCATGTTTCTAACCATCACAGTGTACTGTTAGTATCAGTATCAGAAGCAGAACACAGATGTCCTGACTTCAAGGCCAGGGTTCTATTATGCCATAAGTTATGCATGAAGCTATGCAACATTGATACAAATACTAATAAATAACCAACTGCCAGGGACAGAAGAGTGGGCCAGCGAAGTCCATGGAATCAACTGATTGGCAAGTGCATTAGGATGTATTTGCATTGAACTCTGATCAATGCAATGACCAATCTCAATTCCTGAGGACTGATAATGAAGCACAATATTTACCTCCTAGCAGAGAGATGATGAACTCAAGATGTAGAATAAGACATACATTTGCAGAAATGGCCATTATGGGAATTTATTTTGCTTGACAATGCATATTTGTCACAAGTCAAAAATAAAAAGATACATTTGTAAATACCATGCAAATTTTTCCTCAGTGACCATAATAACAATAGCAGTTTACATTTACATACACATATTTATGCTTCTAAGTTATAAAATGCCTTCACAAATATTACTTCATTTACTGTAAATATGACACTGACTATGCAAATGCAGTCTGTACTGGTTTTAAGAACTATGGTGAGTACCAAGTCTCCTCAGGATGTTCTCCAGGGCTCTACAATGGGCTCTAAATGACGGGTAATTATTCAATAGTTGAAGGGGAGACAAACAGAGCATTTAAGGCACAAAAAGCTCAGAGGGAAAAGGCAGAGGTGGGCAGGTGTAGAAGATGGCAAAGAATCCAGTTTGGCTGGAGCACATAGTAGTCTAAGAGGCATAAGAATTCATTAAAATAGTGGACTCCATCATCAACTCAGATCCCCATGGAAACTGAATAAAAGGCAAAGAGAAAAGAAGACTATATAAAATGATTTAGACCCACCTTTTCATTTTCCTCTGGCCTAATGCCTGATTTCCTTTAGGAATGTCCTGATTTCTTTTGTCCCAAAGTCTTATATTTGTTTTTATGGCTACCATTTCGCTGTTCCCTTTCCCCACAGGAGAACCTGGCAATCTACTTCTCCCTGCACCTGTTCTACTTATCCAGAAAGATAAGGTCCAAAGAACAAAGATGCTTTAATTAACCAAGTGGTTGGAGTCCTTGTCCCAGAGAACTCTCCTCATACATGCTTCTCAGGCTTGTTACTTTTTGGAAAGCACTTCATATAGCTTCAGGGTAGCCTGCAGGAATTTCCCCTGAGGAAGACCTTTACTTAGAAATGGACAGACATTAAAGTTCAAAGATGCATTTATTACAGAAAAAATAATTCCCATCTGAAAGCTGCTTCATAAATGAGGGCATTTTGACCCCACCCCTCTTCCAGTTCAATAATGATTCGGCTCCCTTTCAAAGCTTTCCCTTTAATATGAATTCTCATCTTTTCTTGTGATGAGGGACAATAAGCTATCAAGGTTGAGTGAAGTTGGCATGTAGGCATGTAGGCTATGTAGGCAAACAGCATAAGGGCTTGATGGTCTAAGACTGGGACTTAGGAGTTGTCCTTTCCCCCTCCTCCTTTTAAGCACTATCCTGGATTGACTAGATGAGATGCCTAGATAAGTGATTTTCCCTCTCAATACACATCCTTCCCATTTTTCCTCTTCTACAAAAGAGGGAAAGAATAACCATACTAGCTCTTGGAAGGCAATGGATCAGAAATGACTAATAAAAATGACTGCCAATACAAAATGCTCAGTGAATGCTAAATAGACCTCAACAGCATTTTGTGGGGAAAGAGGCACTCTCTTTTACTGAGTTCCTATTCTAAGTACCCAAGTTATAAGTTATCTTGGTATCTTAAGGGCTTGACTACTCTTAATGGGCTCATTTCAATTACCTGAGTGGTATTTCATATCTGCCTCCACTCCATCCATTTCAGAATGGATAGTTGAGACTTGTATTGGGAGGAGCTGCCCCATCTGTTCAGCTCATGAGCATGATAAGAGTAGGGCTGGAATTTACAATTCCATCAATGGATTTTCCCACTAAATATACTAGCTATCTAATGTAAGCTCTTTCAGGGCAAGAACTGTTTCATTCCTGTCTTTGTATTCCCAGCACCTAGCATAGTCCCTTGTACATAGTAAATGCTTATTGATTGATTAGAAAGTAGTTGAGTGACAATTTGGTGTTATATGAATGAATACCTTGATTCTTTGTATTGAATTCCTAGTGATAAGACTTCCAAAGTGATGTAGGATCCTTGTTAGTAGGAACAGGATGAATGCCATCATCATACCTTATTCATCTATATTTCCTAGGTACATTTGATTCAGACTTTTAGTGGTGAGGTATCCATTTAAACCCAATAATCAGGTAACTTTGAGCATATCAGGGCACACTTGTCCTTATACCAAGAAAAATTAATAGCTTCTTAAAATATTAAATTCAAGTAATTCTCTATACTACTACTGTGAGTCAGTCATTTTTCATGTTGGACCACTTCTTTTTAACCCTAGTCTGTTGACTTTTAGGACATAATGTAAGATAAAGCTTTTCATGTTGATATTTCAACAGTTTTGATCATTCAACTTTGTATTATTTATTTCCCCAATTATATTTAATTGCTCTTATTCTTTGAGGTGATTTCAACAGTAAACATGTATTAAGCACCTAGTATGCTAATTCGTGCTCTACTATCTAATAGTTGGACAAGTCATTCAAATTCAGCCTTTGTTTTCTCATCTTTACAATCACAATGATTTCAGCCCTATTTACTAGACTGCCCAATTTGCAGTCAATAAAATATGAGTTCAAATCCAACCTTAGACACTTACTTAGCTGTGCGATCCTAGACAGCTCCCTTGTTTGTTTCAGTTTCCTCATCTGTAAAATGGGGAAAATAAGCAGGTTTGTTGTAAGGATCAATTCAAATGATGTATGAAAAGGTATGTTTAGAAAGGATTGTGTGATATAAATCTAAGAAAATATTATTATATTTAGAAGAGTTGCCATTTTTAAATGTAATAAATAGGGTTTATTTTTTTCTTTGTTGAGTGAATTCATGTGAAAGATCAATTCCAAAGAGGAGAGGTAGCATATATAGAAAAAAACATGACATACAACAAAAAGATCAAATGCTTTCTCATATCTAAGTTGTGCTATGAATTTAAATCATAGTGATAAAAATATTAAGGAATCATCAAATGTTAGGGCCAGAGGTATCAGTCATTCAATCCATTAAATAATAAAGCTTTTTTTTCCCCTGAGGCATTGGGGTTAAGTGACTTGCCCAGGGTCACACAGCTAGGAAGTGTTAAGTGTCTGGGACCAGATTTGAACTCAGGTCTTCCTGACTTCAGGGCTGGTGCTCTATCCACTGCACCATCTATCTACCCATATAAAACTTATTTTTAAAATACTAATCAACAGAGCTATTGACCTCCACAAAGCAAGTTTAGTAAATTCCCATGATGCCAGAAAACAAAAAGATATAATTGTGGCTATTCTTCTCAACTCCTCTTCCCTCATGAGAGAAATGCATTCTCACATTCCTAAGATAGGGTCCTCTAAAGTAGATCAACTTTCTAATAAAGAAATTCCTTTTTCCTTTTCCTTAACTATAATTCTTATCTTCTTCCCCCACTCATATACCTATGTGTATGTGTGTTCACATATTCTACAGAATAGTAATAGACACATACAGACACATAAACTCATATATTTTCACTTTTTTTGAATTTGCAATATGTACTTTAGGGTGTGGGCTACATCTTTAAGATAGTAATGAATATGTGTAAGTGTTACACATGTTATTTTCAGGAAGGCAACATGGTCTAGTAAACTGAGAAATGGATTTAGAAGACCTAGGTCTCATTCCCAGATTTGCAAGGTGATTTGAGTCCTTTTAATGGATCTTAACTTCCTGATCTGTAAAATGGGGCAGGTATATGCATATCAGAAAGGCCAAATAAAGTGACCTTTTATAACTTATCATCAAAAAACTCTTATAAACCCCTCCTACTCTAAAAAATAGATGCAATATTTTTTTACATGGAAGCATTAGGGTCAAAAGAGTCTCCTAAAGGGATCAGATTGATAACCCTGGTCTTTTGAGATCCCTGTTTTTCCTCTTATGTCTTATCATTATTGAAATTACCTTTTTAAAAAAGTTATGATGTACACTAGAAATTTATTTAGTCACATGTTCCATCCCTTCCCAATCATTCTACAGTTAGGAAATTGCTTTCAAGCCCTGGAAAGGAAAGTATGTTTTCCTGAAATTGAACCATTTGTGGTCCTCAATCCAGTGCTTCTAAGACCCATACTAAATAATTTCTCTTTCTCTGCCATTCTCACTCTTTAGAGATTTGTAAGTTGTTACCATGGCTTCTCCTCATCACCATTTAGCTTTGCCATATATATTTAATTCTTTTTATCTTTCAGCATAAATCAGTCCTCCCAACCCTTAAATGAAGTTTGCTGATCTTCTCTAAACTATACTAAGTTCAATTTTTCCAACTCATCTCCTGCAAGTTGTATCATTTTTGAAAGCTCTGATTTACCCCCCCCCC
>JAJPUD010005854.1:0-30586 GCA_023553655.1 Myrmecobius fasciatus
CACACACACACACACACACACACACACACACACACACACACACACACTCCATACCTTGTAGAAAAATAAGCCATTAAAATTAGAAGGAATCTTAGAAACCAAAAGGTCAGAACCAAATAGGACTTTAGAAGACAGAATGTTAGAACACAGAATTTTGGAATTGGAGAGAACTTTAGAAAATATCATGTTTCAACATGCTCAGAAAAAGATTAAAAATGAAGTAACCAATCAAGATCAGCATGGTACAGTGGATGGGCTTGGAGCCAGAGAAAAATGAAGCACCCATAGAAGTTGTATAAAAAGTCAATGCCCTCATTTAAAAAGGGTTAATTTGAGCCACAGTGAAAGAAAATTAATTACCCCAAATCACAAGGCTAATTAGTGGCAGGGCAGAAACTAGGGCTCAGGTCCTCTGCTTATCTGTCCAAGATTCTGTCCATTATGCCATTCTGCTTTTTCCAAAGAATTATTTGTAATATTTGTTCATGCCTGGATCAATAAAATTTCATTTTAAATTAAAATAATCCCAAAGGAATGAAAATAAGATAATTTCCCTCCAAGTTAACTCTTCTTTGAAGATCTTCCCAACCTGAATTTTCCTATCAGCCAACAATCTTAAATGCCTACCTTGCACTAGGTATTTTGAACTTATATCACACTGGATTAAAGATTTAGAGATAAAAGGGACATTAAAGTTAATTTAACACAATCCTTCATTTTTCAGATGAGGAAACTAGGTCTCAGCCTTGACTACAATTACACAAAGAGTAAGCATCAAAGGTAAAATTTTGATTCTGGCATCAGAGGCAGCATGCTATCCCCTGTAATAAGAAGACATGGGTTTAATCTTAGCTCTGACACTTAACACATATTTAAAGATGGAAGGAATTTTAGAGATCACTTACTTCAAACCCTTCATTTTATAAATGACCAAAATGTGATCCAGAGAGTGACTTGCCCAAATGGATTGTAATCCATCTCTTTTGACTTAAAATCCAGTGTTTTTGCCTCTATACTACATTGTTTCAATTACACACTATTTTATACCTTAATGTTTGTTGAATTGAGTGCACAGAGTAGTTGTATTGACATTTCTGGCACATATCCTGATTAATTTTACTAGACTGAATTAAGAGAGCTTGGGGATAAGGAACACACAACACTTAAGAGCTGGAATAAGAATAAGAGGGAACAGTATAGGAAACCCTAAAGCAGAGAAAGCACTTGCATTTATTCTTAAAAAAAAGACTGAATAGGAATCTGGTCATGAATCCATGAAAACATGACACTAAGTAAGGGTAATGAACAGGTCTCAAAACCATTGGTGAGTTAAATGTTTGTCAATCCTAGGAAAGTGAAGACTTACCTGAAGGAATGGGAGGATGTGAACAATTTGTTCCAATGTCCATGAAGATGCATGAAGCTGATGCTGTGGAATACCTAGAGCTTGTTCAAACATCAAAGACACCAAGGTCATCCACTGGATCCCAGGATATCACCCCTCCTCCTGACTTTTGCTTTGGAAGAAAGACCGAGTCTGATGACTTTGTGCAACTCTTACTCACTTAAATCTAATTCATATATGTCATGAAATAAATCCAAGATATTTCTGGTCTTCTTTGAGAACTACATATGAACAAGAACAATATAACATTTCAATAAAAATAATCAATTTAATTTGGACTAGTCACTTGACTTTTCAAAAAAAAAAAACTCTCACACCATAATAATATAGTCATAACCAAGGGCCCTATTCTTTCCTCACTAAAGCATCTGAGCATTCCTTGTTTTTCTCAAGGTCCAGCTTATGTGGCTCTACCTATAGAAAATTTCTCCTGATACTTTCAGTTACCTATTCCTCAAATAATTATCTATGCATACACATATGTGAATATGCACACCTATAATATATATATATATATATATATATATTTAATAAATATGTTACATGTTGTATCTGCTATTAGACTGTAAGCTCCTAGAAGTTACCTATCATTTTTTATTTTCTTCTTGTTTCCTTAGTACTTGGCAATGTGCATTGTACACTATAAGCAGTAGTTGTTTTAGATTAAACTAGATTGAATTGGAGCTTAAATGGTTCATAAAGGCAATGTTTTGGAATAAATAACATTCTGGACCTTCAGTTAGGAAGATCTGGTTCAAAATTTGCCTTTGAAACTTGCTAACAAATTTGGCAGGTAGATGGCACAATGGATAGAGAAGTGGGGGAGAAGGGATAAAATCAGAAAGATTCATCTTCCTAAATTCAAATCTGGAACACTTATTGAGTATGTGACCCTGGGCAAATCACTTAACCCTGTTTTCCTCAGTTTTCTCATATGTAAAATGAACTGGAGAAGGAAATGGCAAACCAATCCAGCATCTTTGCCAAGAAAACCCCATCTGGGTCACAAAGAGTCAGATAAGAGTGAAAAACAACAAATGCTCACCAAATTGAATTAAATTAAAAGGATTGACATAGTATAGAGATACTTGTTAGCAATGTCCCTATGGGCAATTGTGTCTCAGTTTCCTCATCTGTAAATGACTTTCATTGGTTATCTATTCTGATGTGAGGCTCCAATGAGATAAGCTACATAGCTATATAAATGGGAGCTATTACTGTTGACCCCAAGGTATCCCCAGATCCTGAAAGTCATGAAGCAAACCTTCCCATTATGTCTTACTCTGTTTTCTTCTTGGCAAGGACAGTAACATTTCTTCTTGGTGTTTGGTTGTGACCAGTCAGGTTTTTAATTATCTATCCTGAGCCTTGCCCTTTCTTTTTTGGTAATTAAATATCAGGGTGACAAAAACATAATTAAAAGCAATCCATATCATCAGCTATAAATATACAGATTCCTTGCTCCTTGCTCCTTTAGTTCTACTGACCCTCCATCCCAGCCTCATGGATTCATCTCATCCTGACTAATATATTTATCAAGTATTTATCTTGCAATTTTATGAATGGAATAGTGGAGAATCACAAGAAGGAGACCTTTAAAAGGTAATAGACCAGGGAGGGGAAAACAAGGTGAAAGAATAGCAGGAAGGAGGTCCAATGAAGTGGCTTTTATTGTTTCTTTTAATTATAGACCAATTTAACAAATGCAGATCAGAAAAAGAACCATTTAATAATCAGTGTAAATTCCCTACCTTCATCACGAAATCACTGATTGTCTCTGTAAAAGAACAGAAAGGAAAATTCGATATTGAAGAGGAGTGTGTCTTTTGAGGCAACCATAGAATATTTTAGCAGAGAATAAAGAAGTCATCTAGTCCAAACTCCAGTCTAACTCAGAAATCCCTTCTATTATAATGTCAGGCAAATATCAATATCCTCTGATTAAAGGATATAGGGTTCAAAGGAATCTTCAATGGCTCCCATTGCCTCTTAGATAAAATATTAATTTCTCAGCTTGACTTTTAAAGGCCTTCACAGTGTGACTTCAGCCTACTTCAGCAGATTAACTTAAAATATATATTTTTTAATTTTCTCCCAATTACATGAAGAAACAATTTTCAACATTCATTTTATTTTATAGTTTTAGTTCCAAATTTTCTCTCTTTTCCTCTCCTCACTCCTCCATGAGACGGTAAGAAATCTACAATTATGTAAAAAAATTAATATTATCCATTTAGTGTAAGAAAATTCAGAAAGAAAGAAAAGAAAAAAAGAGAAAAAGAAAGAAATGAAGAAAGAAAGAATAAAGGAAGGAAAAAAGAGAAAAAGAAATAATAAAGGAAAAAAGGAAAGAAGGAAAAAGAAAGAATGAAAGAAGAAAGGAAGGAAGGAAGATGAAAGAAAAAGAAAGAAAGGAAAACTAGTATGCTCTAGTCTGTATTCAGCCATCATTTTTTTTCTACCTGAGTGTGGATACATTTTTTATCCTTAGTCCTTTTGTCCCAGATTCATTTTTCATTACTTTCCATTTAGCACCCTATATTCAATTCAATAAGCATTTATTAAGGTTTACTGTGTATGAGGCATCAGAAATACACAAACAAAATTCAATTAGTCTTTCTTTGTCAAATAAGCTATTTTATTTCTTGTCTTGGCATCTTGAGTACCTGGTGTAGGTTCTATAACCAAGATAGAATCAGAAATGGAAGGATTTAATGGCAAGTCAGTCACTCAGTCAACCAGAATTTATTAAGTTTTTTTTTATTCTGTGCCACACACTGTGCTAAGTGCTAGGAATACAAATAAAATCGAAAGAATGACAGCCTGTGTACTCAAGGAGCTTATGTCAACAATACAGCCTGGAAAGAAATGGGACATCTTTAGCTTGAGTCTCCTTTTAAAATGGAAATTCTCTTTCTGACTGGTTGGCCATCCATTTTACTTCTATGCTGTCAAGCCCATAGTAAGTCCTTAACAAATGCTCACCAAATTGAATTAAATGGAAGGAAACTGTCATAGTGAGGAGGAACAATATATATGCACAATTACAATACAATGTATTGTACATGATAGGAATTGTCCAGGGGTGGACGTAGAGAGAACACTAGTAATTGAGGGAAATTAAGAAGTTCCAATCAAACTGGACCAGTAGCTATTTTCTAACTTCACAATTCATTTCTGGCCACCATATCTTTGTTCAGGCTCTCCTACACTCCTTGTCAGCACTCCCTGATTGTTTTTTTTTGGGGGGGGGAGGAAATGTTCTACTCCATCTTTTTTTTGGTGTTCTGACAATCTATAATTTGTTTAGAACCATTATGTAAAGGAATTTGAAGTGGTTTTGGATAGAAGTTGGGTGACCTCCTGCCTTTATTCCACCTTTCTGATCTGGGCCTTTCTGATCTCTCTGATTTTTTTTAACTTCTTTAAAATATTGATCTTCCTAAGGGGCTAACTCAGGCACCAATCATTAGTGTAATTTCTCTGCTCAAATGAGCTTTCATTTGCTTATCTCTGTGCTGAAGGCAGCTAGATGGTATCATGGATAAAGTGATGGGTCTACAGTCAGAAAGACTCATCTTCCTGAGTTTAAATCTGGCCTCAGACACTTACTAACTGTGTAACACTTAACAAGTCTCTTGATCTTGTTTGCCTCCACTTTTGTGAAATGTGGCAAAGAAATGTTTCCACAGGATTAACTCTTGAAACACTTGAAGACAGTTTTGGTACCTGAACAAATCTTCTCTTCTACACACAAAAAATTTACAAATCTTTATGTGTGTTTGTGGGGGAGTATGTTTGGGGATTGGTTCCCCTCTTTCCAATTTACATTTGATGTAATTGGAAAAAATGAGGGGAAAATAATAAACATCTATTGCTATCACTTTTTAAATGTGAAGATGTTTTCCTGATGGAATCCAAAGTGTAGTTTGCCTTGCATGACTAAATATCAGTTTCACAACTAGTGGCCTTTAAAAAGCTAAATTTTCAAGCCTTGGGCAAAACTGATAAGGTTCAAATAATTTTAGGAGTTAGTTTTTACTACTTTATTTCTAAAGGAGGGGAGGGAAACAGATTTTTCTTTCCTTTCCTCTGCTTCATTGACCATAGCATCTTAAAGTGTTGTTTCTTGCTCAATAGAAAGCAATTCTAATTTAGACTTATTAATGCTAATTAGAACTAAAATGCTAATGCTAACTTAGCATAGCTTTTTCTTGCACCAGTTCCTGGTAGTATATTTTTTCTAGGCATTCAGGGAGATACAAGGTTTATTAAGTGTTCTAAAACTTTCTTGTAGGTTACACTCCCATTTTTTGTAGCCATAGATATATTTTATCATTTGATCATCACTACCAATCTGAAGGTAGATAAAATATTTTATTTTATAAATGAGGAGACATATTCAATTTTCCTAGTTATCAATTTTTGTCATGTATACTAAGACTTTTGGGGCAGATGGCAAACCAGATTCAATTGTCCAACATTGGATAGAAAGAGATAGAGAATTGGGGGAAAGAAGTATCTTTGAAGAAAATAACTTCTGGCATCAAGGAAGAAAGTAAATTCAATTGCAGAGCAAACTAGCACAACAGAAAGAAGAAAAGCAAAAGAGTTCAGTTGAATGATCCACCCAGAAGAAATGCTTCTCTCAAAAAGGATTAGGACATCAAGAAATGAGAAAGGGCCCAGTAGTTGTGGAAATCTGTCTTGCTTTGATCATTTTGGTTTGCCAGATGTGTACTCTAAGCTTGTGCTCACTATTTTTGATGTTGCTGTAAAGGGATAGTGTCCACAAGGCTTTTAGGAGGAAAGTTTTATGACCATTGTAATTTTTATCTCAGTAAATGACTTTGCTTTGGGCTAATTCTATCTACTGACTGTCATCAAAAGTAAGTGCACCAGTGGGGGCTCACAAGCTATAGTTTTGGTAGTATAGACCCAGTACCTTTGAACATATTGTAGTAACCTCAGAGTAAGAATTCAATAAATGATGAAATATTATTATTATATTTCCTGAAGGATCTGTAATTTTGTCTGTGTGAGTGTCCCTTCCTTTATGGAGAATGCAAATTCTCTATAAAATAATTAGAGGGTTTTTCAGACTTGCTGTGAGAGATACAGTTCTTAGTCAAATACAAGTTTCATTAAATTCTCCCAGCAGAGCTTTCTACTAGGTATTGTGTTTGGGAGTGAGGAGATACTAAAGAATAAATACCCTTTACATGTGTAACATCTGTGGTGAACACTTGCCATTACATAAATAAGCTATTTTATCTTCACAAGTTGTAAGATCAGCAAGCTAATCCTCATTTTATATGTGAAGAAAATGACTTTATGGTAAAGATGAGTGCAAGGAAACTCAGAGATGTGGAATGCCTTGGCCATTATAACAAAGAAAGTGACTTGCCAGGAGAATGTGATGGGGGCAAAGAAGAGATTTAGACTATGTATTCCAGGAAAGATGGGAAATTCAAGAATAGCTTCTTGGAAGAGGAAGGTAGGATCTATCTTGAGTCTTGAAGGAAGAAATACGAACAGATAAACTCATCAAAAAGCAAAGTAAATAGTACAAATGCAGAAGTACTTTATTTTTTTTCCCAGAAGTACTTTATTCATAGCACAATGTATAAGCACAAAGATTCAACGTAGAGCCAGATTGAATCCTGGCCCTATTAGCCAGGGAAGCTCAATCCTCTGAGTCTATCAGACTAAAGCAAAACCTCCAGAAATACCAGAAAACCTGCCAGACAGTGGAGTAACCATCATTTCCCCAGGCATTTGCCATGGCATGAATCAGCACCAATCCTTGAAAGAGGACTTGTGTAACAGGTCCTATATGTGCTATCTTCCCTCAGTGTCTAGTCCTGATTAAGGACCTCATAAAAAAGCCAACCTTGCTTTACCAGTCTGGGTTCATACCCTATTTTACCAGTTTCCAGTGGACCTGAATAAGTTATTGTTTTCCTGACTTCCTTTTTGTACTGTTACCCCTTAATAAATGTTTCCTGCTTTATTTTCTCTCTGCTGGTTCTCATCTGGTTCTGTGTTCTGCTCGTGTTATACTTGTGCTTCCCACCCAATGTTTCTTTTAGAAACATTAGTCATTGTCCAGGGCTGGGAACAATAGTCTTGGCAGCTCCCTCTACTTTTAAAGCTTTGGGAGTGTAGAAAGCAGAAGCTGAGCCTGGGAAGGCAAAGCTAAGACCCTCTTACCTCTAAAGAAACAACATGGCCCTCAGACTCTTCCATCAGATAACACTAGGTTGCTTGGCTAAACCTGACTGAGGAAGGGTAATAAAACAATAAGAAACTTCGCTTAAGAAAACTTCTTTTACCAATACCAACAAATGTTCTCTTCCTTAAGAGTTGGAGAATAGATAGTCCATGAAGAGGATAAATGATTTGCCCAAGGTTAAAAACTTATCTATTTAAAAACAAAACAAAACAAAACAAAAAGAGCTGGAGACGGAAATAGCAAACCACTCTAATGTCTTTGCCAAGAAAACCCTAAATGGGGTCACAGATTCAGGCCCAAGTAAAACAACCAAACAACAGTAGACAGTCGGTGTCTTAGATAGAATTTACTCAAGGTTATTTATTTATTTATTTATTTTATTTCAAAGCCAGCTATCTATTATCTATTTCATACTACTCTGTTTCACTTATATAGCCAAATATAATACATAATATGTGGGAATGACCAAAATAATGCTACATGAGATCTGAGGAAGGTTATTATTTTGTAAGAGTAAAATTCTTTGGATAACAAGGAGATCAAATCTATCAATATTTAAAGAAATTAATTAGATTATACACTTAAAAAGTCAAATACTGAAGCTAAAATGTAAATACTATGGCCACATAATGAGAAGACAGGCCTCACTGGAAAAGACCCTGAGGTTGGGAGAGATTGAAGGCAAAAGGAGAAGGGGACTGCAGAGTGACAGAGTGACCATAGGATTTCCTTCTGCAGCAGCTTCCTGAAGCTTCCATGTACTTAAGTGCCATTAGGAAACAATAACAACCACCACTACCACAATGATCACAGCAGCATTAGCTCCTATTTTTACAGAATATTATGACTTAGAAAATACTTTCCTCATGACAATGCTATGAGGAAGGTAATAAAAGTATTACCCTTATTTTAGACATGGGGAAATAGGATTAGGGAAATGAAGGCAATTGCCTAGGGTCATAAAGTTAATTAATAACAGGTAATTAGTGGGTTTTTAAAACTATTTTCTAGGCATAGTCAACCCAAGGACAAATGGTGCAATTGTTACAGAAGTCACTTTCATTGCCATTTTTCTCTTCTTCTCTTCATTCTTTTTTATCTTTTTTCCACTAAAAGCCCCATTCTCCCAGGGCTTTCATTATTTTCTTTTTCTCCAGTCTGGGAAGAAAGCAACCAATAATTGATTTTACACTAAGTTTTAAGAATCTATGATACCCTCTTTGTAAGATATATTTCAAGAGGAAAGAGCAAATCATATTTCAAGAAATGAAGGTTCAAGGGTGGAATTATCTGCGTTAAAGCATTTGGTTAATTAAATAATTAATCAACAAACATTTACTAAGCACCTACTAGGTTCTAGTTAATATGTGCATTGTTGTTCATTTTTCTTTCTGGAAGAGGACTAAAGACATCAGGAAGATGATGTCTTGACTTGCAAGTGAATAGGATTTAAATGAGGCAGATATATGCAAAATTATCAGCCTCATGGGAGTCCAATGGTAAAACATAGATCAGGATAACTGATAATGGTCCTAGATGCACTTGGAGACCCTAGATTTTTAAGCTAAGGTCTTTCCCAGGTCTCAGTTTGTCTGAGACAGCATCCATTCAGTGACTAAAGACAAGAATAGATAAGAATAGATAAGAATTGAGGAAAAAGGTGACTTACTTTGACTTTACAAAACAATTAGTCTGGGAGGTGAAGATACTCAGAGTTTCAGCCCAGAAAAGAAATAATTACTATTTACACTCACTCTGAGTCACCAAAACCTAGCAAGTGAGATTTAGGCTTGGTCCTATTATTGGCCAATCCTTGAGAACAAGAGGGATTTAAGGAACTAGTTTTATTTGAATAACAAAGAGATTTATGAAGTTTGATTTATCAAAGCTATATGTTAAGAAACATAAGAGACAGACATGAAAAACTTATTTTGAAAGAATTTTATAACATGTTGGTGCAGAAGAATATGTCAGCACGGTTGTTGTGGAGGGTCCCAAGGACACTTGACTATGTTGTTGGGGGGAGGGAGAACACAAATATTTTCTAACTGAGAAAGGGGTGAGAGGCAACTTTTAGCTGCTCCTTATATCTTCAAAGCTGATACAGTATAATTCCCAGTGTATGTATTTCTCCTTTCCCATTCTCATGGCCAATTTCTCTTTTATAGAAAAAAAAAAAAAGACTTTTCAGTTGCAGAGATACAAGGAGCTCTATGAGTTCTCCCCTACCTAGTTGAAATTCCTTCTCTATACATGGCTTTTCTCCTGATGAAAGACAGACTCTATTTTTCTTGTCAAACAGCTTCATAATTTTGTCTCCTGCAAAACACCTTAGGATTCTAATGCACTGCAGTCTCAATGCAAATCAACAATTGGACAAATAATACTCAAGGGATCATGAATATACTTTGATAAAAGGTCAACAGTAATAACAACCATAACCAAAATGTGAAATTAAGAGAAGAGGTAGTCCTGTCCTGGTCATCCCATTTATGGAAAACTGAGATCAGTTCTGCTTTCCATATTATATGAGAGAAGTAGGCAAGTTTCAAGATATATAATCAATTAATCAATAAATAATTATTAAGTGTATCTATATGCTAGGCACAGTGATAATGACAATGCTAATTGCTGGGGATACAAAAAGAAGCAAAAGGCAGTCCTTGCCCTCAAGAAGCTTGCAATCTAATGAGAGAAACAACATGCAAACAAATATATACAAAGTAAGTTTTACACAGGTTAAACACAAATAATTAAAAGAAGGAAGACACTATAATTAAGAAGAGTTGGGAAAGGCTTTTAATAAAAGATGGGACTTAAAGAAAGCTAGAGGACAGAAATCTGATGGGATGAGAAGAGAAAAGTGGTATTCAGAGAACATCAGTTCTTTCACTGGAGGTGGGCAGGTTTTTCATCATGAGTCCTTTGGGAACGTCTTGGATCTTTGTACTATTGAGAATAGCTAAATTATTCACAGTGATACATTGTATACTTGTTACTATGTACAATGTTCTTCTGTTTCTGTTCAATTTACTGTTCATCTAAGTCTTTCCAGGTTTTTCTAAAATCATCCTCCTTTCAGCAAGCACTTATTATTATTATTATGTACTATTATGTACAGTACTGAAGATACAATATAAGCCAAAAGAAAAACTGTTCCTGTCCTCAACAACCTTACATCCAATTTGGGGAATATATCTTTTTTGTTGTTGTGGCAATTGGGGTTAAGTGACTTGCCCAGAGTCACACAGCTAGGAAGTGTCTGAGACCAGGTTTGAACTCAGGTCTTCCTGACTTCAGGGCTGGTGCTCTATCCACTGTGCCACCTAGCTAACCCCCAATTGGGGAATGTATCAACCTATATCTGGGTGGTAGCATGTTGACCAAGTTTAGACACTGAGTGGTAGATAGAATTGATGTTAAAATCAAGAAGACCTGAGTTAAAGTTCTGTTTCTAATACATACTGGTTCTATGACTAAAGTCATTCTATCTTTCAGTGTCCCCCAAAACTCTCTAAAGATTATATGTTTCATAGAACTTGACCTGAATTTGAGAAGGAAATTTTCTTACATGGAAGCACCTCATACTAATAAAATTAAAGTTTCAGTTATATTCCTATGTAAAGAACACAGAGATAGGAGCAGAAAGCCATAAATCCTTTACATAAAACACTACTCCTACCCTTATGAAGCTCAGAGTCAGTAGGGAAGTGGATATATGCATATACGTCTGTATATCCATATCTACACACACACACACACACACACACACACACACACACACACACACACATAAACATATATAAAATTCAGCAAAGAGGGCAAACTGACTTGCTTAGGATCATATAGCCAGCAAGTATCTGAAGCATTTTGGACACAGAAAGGAGAGTCTTCCTAACTCTAGACCTAGGGTCTGTATCACTTAGTTGCCCTTTGTGCATAGATAAGGTGATACCTAATAGGTAATTTCCTTAGGCTTGGTCAGAGGAAAGGATATAGTCCCCTCCATCCCTCCATGTAGCCTATGCAGGCTTTAGAAAACTCACAGATATAGAACTTTAGAACTAGAAGAAACTTTAGAGATCAAGTAATTCAGCCCTTTACCAGAGCCCACAAGGAGGGAGCATTGCCAGATTTACATTCAATGAAATATTCCAAATAACCTGTGACTAACATTTGAAAAGTACCAGAAAAAGGCAGCATAAAAGACATCTGGGTAAAGTAGGTGAAAGAAAGCAGAGGCTGGATGACTACTAGTTGGGGTATGCTTCCTTTGGAGGGGTGGATTGGCTTGGGAAGGAGTTTTGCTGAATACCTTTCTACATCTTATTTTTTGATATTTTGTAATTCTGTATATCAAGAAGAAAGGATGATAGAAAAATAGTCATGATTATCCAATATTGTGATTTCC
Organism: Myrmecobius fasciatus; assembly: GCA_023553655.1. Lineage (NCBI taxonomy): Eukaryota > Metazoa > Chordata > Mammalia > Dasyuromorphia > Myrmecobiidae > Myrmecobius > Myrmecobius fasciatus. Next base: position 12,052 of record JAJPUD010005854.1, read on the forward strand.
AGAAGTTATTAGAATAACCACAGGAATTGAGTGGATATTCTGTGTAGGAGAAAACACATACAAACATCTTAAAGAATAAGAAAAAATGAAAAGGTCATTTTCCATATGGGGGGGAGTGATCTATGACCTATAAGATGATTGTTTGGCTTTTATTTTTGAAGAGAATCAATAAGATCACATTGATGTCTTAACTTATACATGAATTGAATTTAAATGAGGCAGAGTTTTCCAAAGTTGTCAGTCTTTCTCTTCCAGTCATTGAATTCCAGTGGCAAAACAAAAGTCAGGATGACTGGTGATGGCCCGGGATCCACTGGAATGACTTTGGTGAGTCTGATGTTTAACCAAGCTCCAAGCATTCCACAAAGCCTACTTCAGACATCTTCCTGGCCACTGGAGTCAATTATTCTCATTCATTTATTCCACCAGAAGTCTTCACATACTTGAGGTAGACATTTCCCTAATTCACCCACAATTCTGAGGCCTGTTGGTTGCCCACAACCTGGTTTAGTCTGTCCAAGAAGACAGTTTTACTAGGTTGTGGCCATCATTTTTTGGAATTTCATGGAGTCACAGGTGAGAGTTTCTCACTCATAGATTATGGATCAACTCAACTATCTAGGCAGATTGGTGAGAGATGAACTCAGGCAGGCTTGGGTTCAAATCCTGTTTCAAATATGTTGCAGCTGGATGGACCTTAGTTTTCTCTAGCGTAAAGTGAGGATACTTCACAGATTGTTGTATCAAAGAAATTAACATATGTAAAGCATTTTACTTTTAAATCTTCAAGAGCTATATGATGTCATCTAGCTACCAAAATGACAGTGATAAAGAACATAGTGGTCTAAGGTCTTACTAAGTGTGCAGCTGAATTATATAGTCTCAAGTTTGTTTTAGAAGAAGAAATGAGATAAAAAGGTGCTCCAAATCACTATTGATCAGAGAAATGCAAATTAAGACAACTCTGAGATATCATTACACACCTGTCAGATTGGCTAAGTTGAACAGGAAAAGATAATGATGAATGTTGGAGGGGATGTGGGAAAACTGGGACACTGATACATTGTTGGTGGAACTGTGAATGGATCCAACCATTCTGGAGAGCAATTTGGAGCTATGCTCAAAAAGTTGTCAAACTGTGCATACTCTTTGACCCAGCAGTGTTTCTATTGGGCTTATATCCCAAAGAGATCTTAAAGGAAGGAAAGGGACCTACTTGTGCAAGAATGTTTGTGGAAGCACTTTTTGTAGTGGCAAGAAACTGGAAACTGAGTGGATGCTCATTAATTGGAGAATGGCTGAACAAATTATGGTATATGAATGTCACGGAATATTATTGTTCTATGAGAAATGACCAGCAGGATGATTTCAGAGAGGCCTGGAGAGACTTGCATGGACTGGTGCTGAGCGAAATGAGTAGAACCAGGAGATCATTATACACGACAACAACAAGACTATATGATGATCAATTCTGATGGACGTGGTTCTCTTCAACAATGAGATGTTTCAAACCAATTCCAGTTGTCCAGTGAAGAAAGCCATCTACACCCAGAGAGAGGCCTGTGGGATCTGAGTGTGGACCACAACATAGCATTTTAACTCTTTCTGTTGATGTTTGCATTTTGTTTTCCTTCTCAGATTTTTTTTTCCTGTAGATCCGATTTTTCTTGTGCAGCAAGATAACTATATAAATATGTATACATATGTTTAATTTGTCATATATTTTAACATAATTAACATGTATTAGACTTCCTAACAACTAGGGGAAGGGGTGGGAGGAAAGAGGGAAAAATTTGTAACAGAAAGCTTTGCAAGGGTTTTTACCCATCCATAATGTTTAACAAATAGAGCTTTAATAAAAATAAATAAAACAATAAAGTAAAAAAGAGGCATAGAAGAAGAAATGAGAAAATCACTCCATTCCTTTTTTTTTTCAGAGGTGAGGGGCAATAGATAAGGAACATTATATATATATATATATATGTATATACATATACATATATATATATATATATGGTCAGGCTCAAGTGACATCTCTATTTTGCTGCTTATTTTTCTTTCTTTTTTCTTATTTGTTTCAAAGATTAGGTGAGAGAGGGAAATAAGATATATTCAGAAATGAAGATCATATAAAAACAAAATATATAAAGAGTTTAAAAAACATAAAAATGTGCAAAGTCTTAGAAAATCCCATGATCTCAGGATGAAGAGGGAGTATATGACCTAGAACGCAAACCTTTAGTTAGCAATGCCTTCCAAGCTTTCCAAAGCTCTACTGAAAACATTTTTCTATTTCTTTGGGGCAGACCTGGGGTCTTCTGGTTAGCTTTGCTAGAGCCAAAATTATTTTTCAGATCTACTTTAAACTGGATAGCCACTGAGATCCCTTACAAGTCTTAGAGTCATTGATTCCTTTGACTAAGTATCAGAAATGAAGCTTCCTTCTTGAGTTTACAATAGAAAGCCATAATACTGTCATCATTTATTTCCCTGCATTGGACTCTGTCCGTAACCAGGGGTTATCACAAACTTCTCCAATATTATTTAGGCAGTTTAATGGATCCCTTTATTTAAGAGGGCTGGTGAACTTGCTATCCCATCATTTTTATAAGATCCTATATGAATAATAACAACATTTACTTTACTATTTCATATTCCACTATAATAATGTTCAAATTACCCAGGGCCATTTGGAATAAGATGGCCTTGTCTTCCAACTGCAGTCAGTCTTTTGGCCTGAGAGACTCCCTCCATCTTCTGGCTTCTGGCCATATTAAATTAACTTTCCCTGCAGTTCATTCCCTCTATCTTCTTGGTTCGGTGCCTCAGAGGGAGCTGCTCCAGGTGGCAGCAGTAGAAAGGGGTGACAAAAAGGAAGGGGGAAAAATGGAAAACAAAGATGCTTCCACTTTCAACGAAGCTGAACTTTTATTTTTTTTTTTCTTATTGTCCAGTCATGTCTGACACTTTGTGACCCCATTTGAGGTTTTCTTGGCAAAGATACTGGAATAATATCCATTTTCTTTTCCAGCTCATTGTACTGATGAAGAAATTAAGGTAAATGGCAAATTGACTTGTCCAGGGTCATGTCTGAGTACGTCTGAGGCAATTTGGACTCAGAAATGGAAATCTTCCTAAATCCATACTTGGGGTTTTCTTCACTGTACCATTTAGCTGCTTTCCCCCATGTAAGCTTCAGAAGACTCCTAAATTTAGAGATCAATTAAATAGAAGACAGAGACAGGGATACAGAGACAGAGAGATAGAAAGAGAGACAGAGAGACAGAGAGAAAACAGTTCTTATATTTTCTTAACCAGAAAATGAGAGTAATCCCAAATAGACTATTTTACTATATCTGGTTCTAAATAAATTGCTTTTCTTTGTTTTATTTTTTAAATAATAATAGCTTTCTATTTTTCAAAACACATTCAAAGATAGTTTGTAATATTAATCTCTGCAAAACCTTGGGTTTCAAATTTTTCTCCTTTCTTCCCCACATCCCCCATACTCCAGCCAGCAAGTAATCCAATATAGGTTAATTATGTGCAATTCTTTTAAATATATTTCCACATTTATCATGCTATACAAGAAAAGTCAGATCAAAAGGGGGAAAACGAAAAAAAAAGCAAACAAAAACAAAGCAAAACAACAACAAAAAAAATGAAAGACTAAATTGTGATCCACAATCCACAATATAGTCCTCTCTGGATGCAGATGACTCTCTTCATAACAAGTCTATTGAAATTGGCTTAAATCAACCTATTATTTATTATTAAAAAACCCAAGTCCATCACAGTTGATAATCACATAATCTTGTTGCTATATACAATATTCTCTTGGGTTCTATTCACTTCACTTTGCTTCAGTTCATATAAATCTTTCCAGGTCTTTCTGAAATCATCCTGCTGATCGATCATTTCTTATAGAACAATAATATTCCACTACATTCATATACTATAAGTTATTCTGCCACTCCCTAACTGATGGACATCTACTCAGTTTCCTTACCACCACAAAAAGTGGATGCCATAAACATTTTTGCACATGTGGGTACTTTTTCCTTTTCTATTATCTCTTTGGGATACAGACCCAAAAGAGACACTACTGGATCAAAGGATATGCTCAGTTTGATAGCCCTTTGGGCATAGAAGAAATTGTTTTTTAAATTATAAATTGCCATAGAAACATACCTGTTTTATTATTTCCCTTTTCCAGTCTCCCAAACAATTTATAGAGTTAATATAGTCCAAGCCTCAAACAGATTCAAAGTTTAAATGTAGTAAGCATTCAAAGAGCATAAAATGCAGTTAAAATTAACTTTACTAACACAAGATTAAAAGAACATGACTTCAAAATTAAAAGAATACCATATGCTACCTTTATAGTCAGAACAGCAAATAATCATTTACCATTTCCAATAGAAAGCAGCCATAGTTAAGTTGAATCATCTAACTATGTCTCATAGGCTAAACTATTTTATACTTCAACTGCCTGGTGTGTAAAATACTGTACAGGGCTCATAGGTGGAATCTAGGGTTGGCAAGACTAACCATCCTTCCCCACTGACTAACTGCAATTGTAGAGGTAAAATCATAGATAGAGAGCCAAAAGTCCCTAATCCTAAAAAGACTTAATACTTATATGATCTTGGACAAATCTGGCTTTAGTTTCTTCCTTAGAAAAAAAGAGAAATAGCACTAAATAGGTTCTATATCTTAAAGGACTTTGATACTCCTAAGTTCTTTTTACCTCATTTCTTTTTTTTTCAGATGAGGAAACTGAATCTCAGTTCAAGTAACATGTTTATGAGAAGATACCTAACAGAATTTGGACTTCACCTTATGATACTTGATACCAAAGCCTATACCCTGGAGTAGGTGATCTCTAAAGTCCCTTCTTCCTCGATTATTCTGTAATTCTATTTTAGCATAATAATATTTAAATGCTAATGTTATGTTTAGAGGCAACTATTGCTGGGACTGAAAAAGGTTCAGGGTATTCCATCCTCCATTCTCTGTATCCAGACATACTATCCTGAATTAATTGCTAAGAAAACTTGACTTTTCAATAGCGGAATTAGGTTCCCCAGTTTTCACCTCCCAACTACTCTTTGGATAATTCTACCTTTTTCTCTATTCTAGGGTTTCTCCAAAAAAAGAAAATATCAAAAAAATATTCAATGTATAAATTTGAATTAGTGTAGGAAGTAAATATTTGAAGGAAAACCTGAGAAGCACAAAAGAATGTTACAAAATGCACATTACAGAATGACTAGAACAGAATTCAATAGCTCACTTATTATTACTAACACAGTTAACTAAAAAGTCACTATCCAAACCATTTTTAAGAACATAAAACAGTTCCTGAAAGGCTGTTAATTAAGTACTTCCCATTTTACCTCGGCCCCAGACATTGTTCTGGTCAAATAGTCCAGCTTGTTCTTTCTGATATACTTGTCTCCAATAATGATGATGGCTTCTTCACTGACAGCCCAATCCTGCTAATACTGCTAACAATCAAAATGGTTCCTGTAGACTTTGCCCTTGCTGATAGCCAGTTCTTTCCACCATTGGAACAATACCCTAAAGAGGACATAATAAGAGAGGAAGAGATAGGCTGGCTCACCTGGCTAATGCTTATACCCTATATAAACAAGATCTCCATGACCTCAGAATTGGGAATCTCTCCCTAATGATATATCACTGGCATTACATTTTGAAATAAGAAAAAAAAAGACCAGCCAGAAATTACTTCCTCTATTTAAAAGACCCTTGGACTTAATCTCAGCATCTAATTAGTAGACTCTCAGTAGAAAATGGATAACACAGCTTCCTCTAGATTGAAAGAATAGCAGCTAAACATTTTGAGGTTTTGGGGAGGGCATCAACTACACTGTGATTATGTCTTCTTTTAACAGGTCTTGACATTCCAACCCTAATATTATTTCTCATTGCTTTCTACCAAATCCCCTTCTTTTTGCCCTGCCAGTTTCTACTGCAGAATTGGAAGAGGTTATTGAATCCATCTCCTACCAGAACAAATATCCCCTCAATAAATCTTTGAGTTTTTATTCTTTTCCTATCTATCCTTTTTTCTCCTGCCTACATACTATTTTTATTTCAGCCATTTTCCTTAATGTCTTTGGCTGATGTGAAGTGCCCCTGCCCTCCTTTCACTTTGTGCTTATCTGGATCCTGCATTCTCTTCAAGATTCAGCTCAAGTCCCATCTATCCACAGAATTCCAATACAAAATAATAATAAAATTAATTTCTTAGAGTATTACCACCTTTGTCTTCCAAAAAAGGAAATTATGGTTTTAAAAGATCAGATGATTTATCTTAAATCATATTGCTAATCTGAAGTAGGATATACCCCTAAATGTGTAAAATGAGGGATTTAAAGGAACAGATAAAATTTCACAGGTAATTGATCTAATTGGGGATTTATTGATAGTATGAAAACCTATTAAGGAACTTGTTCAGTCATGGAGAAATAAATAAGGCGTGTGTGCCCTTATTCATTGTTAACCTGTGCCCTCCTTTTTCCTGTAATTGTCATTCAGCTGCCTGGTTCTATTCAGACAACACACTAGTAGGGAATGGCCCCAGGGCTGTTATGGGCTGTGTGGTTTTAAATTGCAGTAAACAAAGGGAATTTGAGCCTCTTACAAATGTTCAGACCTTAGGTACTTTTGAATACTGTAATCATGAATAGAACATTTAATACTACACACTAAGGTTGATAAGCTTCTATTGATGTCCCACACATTCTCATAGATACTCAGTCCCTCCAGCTATCTCTGTGCTTATATTTTCACAACAAACTTTCACTCCCTCCTTTAGACAGAGGTTCCACTTTATTATCACTGTCCTTATTTCATATCCAGTGCTTTTTTTCTTTTTTAATATCCTTCTTCCTAAAATCCACTAAAGATTTTAAGCCTTATTTGCAAAACATAACATCATAAGGTATCTGACCTCCAGTTTTCTGCCTTAATATATGGAGCCTTCACTTCAGCATAAGAAAAACCAGGAAAAAGAGAATTTAAATAATAGAATTAAGAAGGGAAAACAATAATTAATAGAATAAAAGCAAAATAACAATTAGGGCTAGAAGTTGTTTTACTTAATACTTCATATTACAGATAAGACTATTGAAGCCCAGAGAAGTAAAACCACAAAATCTTATACAAAACTCTATCTCCCATCATCACACTTTTGCACTGGCTATCTCACATGCCTGATTGTACTTCTTATTTATCCTTTCCTTTTAAGAGCCCTTATTTCCCTCAAAGTTCAACTCAAGCAATCCCTTCTTCATGAAGCATTGCCGGATCCCCTTCAGGTCTTATTACAGAGTTGTAAGGGACCATTAAATCCATCTCCTATCAGAACAAGTATCCCTACAATATACCTGACAAATACAGAAAGACCACCAAGAATGCACTCCCCTCTGAAGGAATCTATGCTACTCTTGCATCACTGTTTTGATTGGTTAGGAAGGTTTCTTTTGCTTCAAGCCCAAATTTGCTACTTGGAAAATTAGGTGCTAAACAGAATAAGTTCAATCTCTTTTCCATGTGACAGTCTTATCTATACTTGAAAACAACTATCATATCCTATCATAGCCTAAAAAATTCTCTTCACCAAGCAGAATATCAGTCAATCAAAATGCATTTAAGTTCTGATGGAACTTGGATGGAATACTGGTAGAAAAAAGACCCCTCCTTGCCTTCAAGTAGTTAGGAGGGACTTCCCTTCTTCTTTACTTCCTTTCCTCCCTCCTTCAGTCCTTTCTCCCCTTCTTATTTCCTTCCTCCTTCCCTCCCCCTACCTCTTTCTTTCCCCCACTCCTTTTCTTTCTCCATGTTTTTCTTATTTCCCCAGAGCTTAGCACACTACCTGGCACATAGTGTCAATCAATCACTAAACATTTATTAAGTGCCCAAGAATACAGATCTTATGTTTGAAGGAGCCGCTAGGATTTATTGAAAATGGAAGTGACAATAATCAAACTTACACTTCAGGAAAGCCATTCTGGCAATTGTGTTGAGAATGAATTAGAGAGGAGTAATACTGTAGGTAGTAGGACCAACTGAGATGCTACATAGGTGATGAAGTCTTGACCTAAGCCTTAGAAGTAAAAAGATGAGGATGAATACAAGAGATATCATGTAGGAAGAAATGGCAAGATATGGTAAATGATTGGATATATGGTTTGAGTGAGGAGTCAAGGTTGTAAACTTGGGTTACTCAAAGAAAGATGGTGTCTTTAATGGTTTGAAATGCCTGTGGGACTTCTAATTTGAAAGATCAATTTAGCAATTGGAAGTACACAGCTACAACTTAGGTGAGAGTAGGGAATAAAGCTCTGAGCTTTATAAATATTATCTCTTGATCCTTGCCACAAATCCTGAAAAAATCCTATATATTATACCCACTTTACCATAGAACAAACTGAAGCAAATTGAGATTAAGGGACTTAACTTAGGTCACAAGGCTACAAAATGGATAAGAGAGTTTAGGTCTTCCTGATTCTAGCCCCAGCACTCTATCCACTGTGTCACCTGGACAACAAATATAGGAGACATGGATATGTACTCGGTAAAGTCAGTCGAATAGAGGTAATAATTAAATTCATGGAGGTTAATGAGGTTACCAAGTGAGAGAGTATAAAAAGAATAAGATGAACCCAGGTTAGAACCTTAGAATATATCTATGGTTATGGGGCATGATATGGAAGATGAATCAATCAATAAAGTAGACTAGGTAAGAGTAGTCAAAGAGGTAGAAGTAATTCCAGAAAAACCCACAAAAGACTGACTGCTCAGAAACAGAGGCTTGTAATCAATATCAAATGATACAATCAAACAGAGGAAAGCTGGTGTGGTAATTGATTACTTAATGGTTTCAATTGATTCTCAGATGCCATGAATTTACGACTTTTCATCATATTAACTCCTCTCTGGATGCTAATTTAGGACTTGCAATATACAAGTCTTAGTGTCAGGGGACTCAGAAACAGAGTTAGAGCTGTTTCTTCCTCTTGCCAATTTCCTCTGTGCTGGGTGGTAGGAATAGGGATTTTTTCTGCTCCAACCCATCTGGAACCTTAGTGAACTTTATATGTTGGGAGGTGGGAAGAATGGCACAGGTTAGTGTTAGTGGGAGTAGAGGCTCCTGTTGATAGAACAATGAAGGGGAATGAAGGAGTGGGTGAAGATTAGCATCAGCTTGGATTATCTCTGCTGTTTCTTTTCTTTCCTCTTGTCAGCATGTGATAATAACAATTATAATAAAATGATTTAAAAATAATAATAGCAAACATTTATATAGTATTTAGTATTGTCAAACACTATGTTAAGCACTTTACAAATACTACCTTCTTTAATCTTCCCAACAATCCTGGGAAGTAAGTGTTATTATTACAAAACTATTACAGAATTATTACAGAACTAAAGTGACTAAAAAAATAAATGGAGTTCCATAGCTAGTCAGTATCTGAGAACAAATCTGAACCCAGATCTTTCTAAGCAGGAAGGAGGGAAAGTTTTTGTTCTGGAGCCCCTTCTTTCTTGTGTTTGAGGTCCTAGACCCTTATCTCTTTATGGATCAGAACCAGTGGAATGAATGCTTCATGCATCGAGTACCTTTTTTTTTTGCCATTCTTTGTATCCTTTTTGCTTAGCATAGTATTTGGTATATATTAAATGCTTAATAAATGTTTGTACTTGTTGAAAAGTACTACTTAGACGCATGGTGTGATAATTATTGTTAGTTGTTGATGGCTTGTTAAGGATTTGGGACACAAGACTTGATTTTCCATGTACTTTTACAAAGCTTTTGGGGAAAGGAGAAAGCCCTGGGGATTAAGTACCTGAAAAAGAATGACTTTAATTGTGATTTCACTGAAATATGTAGCCAGTGTGAGCAAACATTTTGTGTGTTGTTTATTATGGATAAAAGGCTATGCTCAGGAGAGATATATTTTCACCACAGGTTGCCACAACCCCTCTATGATTCAGCCCATCTCATCAACAGACTCAAGGTTCATTTCTGATTGCTTCCTACACATTCACATTCTTTCCTCTGAAACATGAATGTAACACTGATGAGATGGGGAAAATACACATAAACACACATTTACATCCCCTAGGATCACACAGTATTAGAAGGGGTCTTTGAATTCTTGTCCAGCCCTCTAATTTTACAAAAAATGAAGCTGTAGTTCATGAAGGGAAATAAATTTATGCTTGGTTACATACCTGCTAACTGGCAGTCAGGATTTAAATTGATTCTCCAATGAGCCAACACTCTTTCCACCATACCTAATATTCTTCTGACATTCACTACACTCTGATAGAATGTAAGCTCTTTAAGAACAGAAACAATTTTGTTTTGTCCTTCTGTATCTCAACCCTTAGCAGTATGCCTGGCCAATAGAAAGTATTTTTAAAAATCTTTTTTTTTAGTAGAATTGACTTAAATTTCATTGCATCCAGGCAGCTAGGTGGTACAATGCATGGCGTGCTAGGGCTGAAGTCAGCAATCATCTTCCTGAATTCAAATCCAATCTCAGATACTTACTAAATGTATAACCTGGGCATGTCATTCTGCCCTGTTCATCTCAGTTTCTTTATCTATAAAATGAGCTGGAGAAGGAAATGGCAAGCCATTCCAATGTCTCTGTCGAGAAAACCCTAAATAGGTTCATGAAGAGTTGGACACTGTTGGAAGAACATATTCTAAGGACATATCTTTGTTGTGAACAAAATAAGTTGTAAGGAGGTTGTAAGAAAGCTGACTTTATGATAGCATTTTAATAAATGAGGAACAAAAGAGTACTAATAATGGGAAAATGACTTGACCTATGAAGATAAATAAATTGATGGATGGAGATTTGGGTCCCAATCCTTCTCTTGAATGATTTCCCACTTCATTGAAGAGAATGATTTTACTAATAAGAATAAAATATTATGGTTTGATGTTACTTTTTAACTTTTCAAATGTTGAGCACAACATATTCAAAACTGGCTGCTTGTCTCTGGGAATGTTTTTGTTACCAGGAAATAAAACCTGCACTATTGTTTTTAATTGAATTTGATTGAACTTCATGTTCTTTGAACCATAGAGAATCATTGAGCATGCTCCAAACATCTCTTTACCTTGTTAAATCAGACTTTCTAGGACTTGCTCTCTCCTGGAATGATCCATGCCTAGAAGATGCAGTGGAGGAATAAGATGTCCTGAAGAAGATGATCAGGATGATGGAAGGACCCAGATTCCATACAAAAGGAGAAGAATTTCAAAGATCTGGGAATGTTTAGCCTGGAAAAAAGAAGAGAAGGTCTAAAGAGGGCAGAATAATTGTCAAGTGCTTGATGTAGAACAGGGATTAGATTTGTTTCATTTGGCCTTAAGGAACAAATGCAAGAAAGGGTAAAAGTTGCAAAGAGGCACAGGAAAAATTTCCTAACAATAGTTTTGCTTGGGCAGTCTCCAGACAAAATGGATTATCCTCACCATGCTTTGTTCTGACAAGGTAGGCTTCCCTAACATTATTCTCTCCTCCTTTTAAGCCTCTAAAGGATTCTTCTCAGGCTTGTCCAAAAGCTCTTTTGTTTTCTTTGTCCAGATTCCCCGGGTGCCATCTTCAGGACAGATTTTTACTCTATCTTCTCTTCCCCTGGTCATCTCATCCATATTTAAGGAGCTACTGTTACCACCTCAAAGTAGATGAATTCCAAATCTTGAGTTATATAACTACATTTCCCAGGGTCTAGCACAATTCATTGATCATGTGGGCAGTTAATAAATATGCTCACTAATCCATTCATCTCAATAAAGTTGTTATTTTTTGAGGCAATTGGGATTAAATGACTTATTCAGAGTCAGAGAGCTAGTAAGTGCCTGGTCATATTTGAACTCAGGTTCTCCTGATTCCAGGACCACCAGTCTATGCCATCTAATTATCCCCAATAAGCTTTTATTTAAAAACAAAACGAAAATAAAACAAATATCTTATTGAACAAACAAATCCAAAAGCCCTAATGAGGGTTGGATAACTAGAACAAGGCCAGATTTATAAAGGACAAAATTTAAAAGACTGAGGCAAAAGACTAGCATTTTCAATGGGCATTCATAATATAGGAAATATAGGATTATCAACATGATCTGCAGACCTGAATATAGTCATAAATCTTCTTCCATTTCTTGTGTCAGCCACCCTGGTTCAACTGGCAGGATTTAGCCCCTCAGCCAAAGATGGTTTAACTGCTCTAGGGTGGTCTATCAGCACACTGCTGTTTTCCTTAAACTGATGTCTGGGAAAGTCAGAGTCAAATATCTCCTTTTTCCATCAACAACCTTAGGTGCTTCTATGCTGTCTGAGAATGGGGATGGAGAAAATGAGGGCATGAGAATGGGAATAGTGGATAGCACTCAAATCAAAACCACCATACTAGGTTATTTTAAATATTTCTGTATAGAATTGAGGCAAAATTGGGGTTGTCTTTACTACCAATAGAAGCAGTTAACTGGGACTTATCCCTTATTCCTATAGGATTTTGCCTATCTTTGTCCTGACAGTTCAGGACCTACTCCTCCCATACTCTCACAAGGAAGAAGAGTTGTGATTCATATTCACATTACTAATAATTACTAGTCTTACCTACTGTGGATTGAGATAAAAATGGGAAGGCAGGCAGCATCAGGGTACATGAACCTTAATAAACTCCTACCTTCTGCCTGCTTCCTAGCCTAGCTCTGCTCCTTGTTCCAAATACATTTCTTTCCCAGCATTAAGACATAGTCACTGAGTCTTATGAATAACCAGACACTCATGATGCAACATCATTAAGGAAAAAGACCCACTTATGAAACCCACAAAACTTCTTAATGTGTAGCTAAGTCTCTTCTAGACCAGACAGGAAAACTGGGCCAAAACCAACAAGATGAATTTCAACAGAGAAAAGAAAATCTTGCTTTTAATTTTGTTTATTTATCTTTTAAGAAATCAGTCACACAAATTCTATATCTGGCTTGACAGTAGGTCATGTTTGGTTGTCCACAAATGCCATATGATGAGGATGTTACATATCATGCTTATGCTATCTTAAGTTATTTAAATACATCAGGAACCCACAATTTTATTAGCATGGGGAAAAGTTCTATTTTTTTTAGTTAGAAAACAAAAGAATGATTTATTTAAATCATGCAGAGGTAGAAAAAGAAACACAAAATGTCAATGATAAGGAGGTCTCTTTTACATACATGTAAAATCAGAACCAACTACAAAGATTAATATCCATCTTTTTCCTGATTACTTCCTAGACTGGCCAGAGAAGACAATTGGGGAAAGAGTCAAGACAATATTGACCCAGTAACATGGTCAATGAAACAAAACAGAGGAGAAGGCAGTTTCCTAGGAAGGGTCTCCTTGGGTCAGCTGCTTCCTCAGCAGAGGGGTAAAGGGAAACTTTGGCTCAGGAGTGAACTTGGCAGGAAATATGGTCACTTTAGTGAGACTCCCCTATTTAAAGATTATTGATAAATAGAGTCATTGCTTGCCCAGCAGATGCTGCTTTTTATAATTTTCTCAAACTCTCTTTCAGGCTTTAATAATGCACAGGAAGCCAACTTGTCCATTATGGAAGGATGAGTGAATGGCTATATAGAGCCTGGATGCTGTATAATGCCTAAACATTTTATCAGGTACTCATTATTGTCTTCTTGACCCTACAGAAACAAAGGTCAACTAATGAGCCCAGATCTCTTTGTAAACTCCACCTTGAACATTGTGACAAAATTGCCACTGAAATATTGTGGGTATCCCAACTCTTAAAATTACTGTAATAACTTTAAACCATCTAGAGAAAGGCAGCTAGCTAGGTGGTACAAAGTGTTGGACTTGGAGTTAGAACAACCTGAGTTAAAATGTTGCCTCAAATACTTACTAGTTGTATTGATTCTAAGTTAAGTCATTTAATCTCTGTCTACCTCAGTTTTCTCATCTATGAAATGGGGGTAACAAAAATTCTTAGAATTTTTGATCAAAGGAGATAATATTTTAAAGTTCTTTAACAACAAAACCTTTTCATTTTTTCATTTTTTTTAAGTTTTGAATTTTTGGTAAAGTGCTTTATAAACCCCAGTGCACTACTTAAATACCAGCTCTAATTATTTAAATAGGAAAAAAATAGAATTATGGTATTCCTAGAAGTTGGAGTAGGTCAGTAACAGGCTTGATAAGAAGAAGGAACAGATCAAAATCTTTTCATTGACACAGATCCCAACCTTGTCATCCCTTAGTAGATGCCCTTGTTGAATGGTTATTACTAAAATAAAGGTATCACTTAGTGTTTACTACTCTGTCAGTCTCTCTCTGTTTGGCTAGGCTGTATTCAGATACAAAGTAGTCTACTGCTAGGCCCAGACTTGAAAGCTTTCCAGTTTTTCTATGTCTCCATAGTCTTTAGAAGTTTAGCAAAATTAGGGTCACCTCCAAGCTATTGGAAGATATCAGAAGCAGTCACCAACAAAAGGTCCTAGAATACATGGGTAATCTTTGATGGCATTAATAGAAAGAAATTCCGTATCTTGACCATATGAAGAATTTATTTGCATTTCAAGCTGCTCAGACTCACATCTGGACTGAATGTACCTAGGACATTGAATTTCAAAAAAACAAAAAAAAATCAAGAAAAAAACAAAAACCTTTGTCAAGACAGAATGCATTCAGCTGAAACTTTTTTTCTTTTTTCCTCTCTAGCTATATGATCCTAGACAAGTAACTTAACATCTCTGAGTTTCAAAAGACTGTTAATAAGGCTAAATGAGAATATATATATGTCAGGAACTTTGTAAATCCTATTCTATAAATTAAGACATTTTTTACTTTGTTCTTATTTTGGAGGGGACCTGGACAGGGATGAAGTCAGGAATCATGTCTAAAAGAAATATATGAAAGAATTTGCGATGTTTATTATAGAGGGAAAAAAAGTCTTGGAATGAGGGAGAAAATAGTCACCATGTTCAAATACCTGGAAAAGAACCATTTTTATTTTGCTTGGCCAGGGCAGAATAAATCCCATGGGTACTAGTTACAGGAAATCACAGTTCAGTTTCATTTAAAGAACAACTGTCTAACAGTTAGAATGGGCTACCTCAGGAAGAATAAGTTTCTCTTCTCTAGCTTATCATGGTACCTGGCACAGAGCAGTCACTTAATACATGTTTACTGTATTGAATTGAATTGAAAGAGATGCTTGTGCAGAGCCTAGTTAGGAATCCTATAGGAGGTTATAGGAATCTTTCCAAACCAATTTTCTTTATTTTTTTCCTCCTGAAGAGGAGTCTAAGCAGCACAGGGGATAAGAACTGAACTTGGAGGCACATCTTACCAAATCTTACCACAGACACTTACTACTATGCACGTCATTTAGCCTTTCTCTACCTCAGTTTCTTCATCTGTAAAATGGGAATTTTAATAGTACCTATCTCCTAGTATGAGTGAGAGGGTTAGATGAAATAATACATATAAAGTGCTTTGTAAATCTTAAAGTACTTTCTAAGAGCAAGACATCATTTATTTGTTTGTTTGTATGTTTGATTTTATTATTTACAAAAACAGGAAGAGAGGGCAAGAAGAGAAAAATAGGACAAAGATTAAATCACTCATGTTGGAAAATTGTTTCATTGCTTGTGACTACTATTACCTGTAAAATGCAATTAAACTAAAGGTTGGTGATCTTTATTTATTATGAGATGACTAGTAATGGTAATTAAGTGTAAGACAATTGATTAACCTTTCACTTGAATCACACTTGAAATTTTAAAAAAAATAATCTCTTTGTGGCCTTTTCCCTGAATGCCACTGATATGAAGGGAAGGATCAAGTTGATCTGCTCCAGAAATTTATGTGGTAAATATTATTTATACTCAGCTGATAACTTAATCTGTGTGGAGCAGGAGAACAAAAAGAAAGTCAGTTAAAACAAAAGTCTGTCCATTCCCTCATCTGGTCTGCAAAGACTGAAGGCCATTTCCTCTTTTTCTTTGTTTTGTGGCTAAAAATTTATCACTAAAGAGTTAGTCTACCAATGCACCTTCACAATTCAACATTCAGGACAGAACACAGTATTCCAGATGTGGGCACTATACACTGTATTTTGTGGCATCCTACTCTTTGTGATCTCCTTTGGGGTTTTCTTGGCAGAAATACTAGTTTGCCATTTCCTTCTCCAGTTTATTTTACAGGTGAGGAAACTGAGGCAAACAAGGTTAAATGATTTGCTCAGGATCACAGAGCTAATCAGTGTCTGAGGCCAGATTTGAATTCAGGTCTTCTTGATTTCAGGCCTTCTATCCATTGTACCACCAATACCCCTTTTAGGGATACAGCATTCCAGATGAAATTAATCCTTACTGAATTTACAGGAAAGATGGTATCTTTGGGGAGAGAGCCCTCTGCCATCCAGTGTGTAGTAGGAAAGAACAAGGAACTCTCTTTAATCATCTAGTCTTATATCCTTTGCATCTTCTTTGACTCTTCACCCACAATCCTACCACACAATATCTCCACAATATCTTTCCTATAATTCCTCTTCTCCTTATTTACAGCTGCCATCTTGGTGCAGGCTCTCATTAATTGATATTGGGCCTATTGCAATAGTTTTCAGGTTGGTCTCCTTTCCTTAAGTCTTTCCTTATTTCAGTCCATCCTTTATTCAACTGCCAAAATGATGTCCCTGAAATGTGGGTCTGACCATGTGAATGTCTTCCTCAATAAATTCATTGACCTCCTACTACATCTGGGATTAAATATAAAATCATTCATTAAGAATTTTCAAAATCCTTCACAAACTGACCCTTTTATACCTTTTCAAGTCTTCTTCCCCCCTTTTCTATGGTCCTATGATACTGGCCTTTTTGTTGGTTCTTTCACACTACATTCCATTTCCTGTGCCTTTTCATTGGCTGATTGCCATGATGAATATTCCCACTTTTCAATTCTACCTCCTAACTTTTCTAGCTCTCTTCAAGACTTAGCCCAAAAACTTATATTCTACTTTCTCTAAGAAGCCTTTCCTGGTAACTCAACTGCTGGCATTCTACTTCTAAGATTACCTTCTATTTACACTGTAAAAATCTAGCATTTTAAAATTTTGCATTTTTTTTTGTTGAGAGCAGAAACCATGTTCTTGTCTTTCTCTGAATCCCCAGCTCTTAGCATAACAACTGGCATATAGTAAGTGCTTAATAAATGGTCATGGATGATGATGATAGTAACCAGGGTCCTGGAATTAACTGTGACAATTTTTTCAAGACGAGATATAGCCCAGGTCCCACTAGCAAAGCAAGTTTCTGACAGTGTCTTTTTTCCAGGAGGTAATCTCTCTTCCTGTAATGAGGTCACAGTAGCAGGGAGAGAAAGCAGTGGCTAACACAGAAGGATCCTGACCAAGCCAACAGCACTGATTCTTTTCTCCAAAAGGTTGTCAACTTGGCAACCCAAACCAAAGGAAACGTTAGGTTCAAATAAGGACATGGTGACTGTTCACCAGGCTGAAGGAGAGACATTAGCAGAGACAAAGAGTCTTAGATTTTTCAAGTTTGGATCAAGCCTTTGGGATAATGGGAAATCAGCAGCAGCTGATGATTATATACATTCTGTGCTCAGGGTGGGGGTGGACGCTGAGTCAGCAGTTGCTAAAAGAGGGGTATGTTTAAGTCATAATCTCCATGGCCCTGTTGTGAATGGAGGAGTGCAAGCAGGGCCAGGGAGTTAAACATCCGAGGAAGGCTAGAGCCCTCAATCACTGTAAGCAACCTATTTGTAGAGTAGTCATTATGCTTTCTCTTAAATAGCCTCTTTTGTCCAAAGATCTCTCCAGGCTTTGCAAACAGTAATTATACTTTGGAACACTCTCCTTCAAACAAAGGCAAACAAGTGATGCTTTTAGGGCATCTCCTGGATACCAAGAAAGCAATATTTCTTCCCTCTTCACCTCCTTCAGGCCCTCACTATCCATTATGACATAATTATTCCCCTTGCCTCTGGTTGAACCAGAATCTCTGAGCAAGTTTGGTGCATGGCTTTGCTTCAGGGACATTAGGATGTGGTGAAAAGAATGCTACAATTGGAAAGAGGAAGCTTAAGTTCAAGTCAATGCCAGAATGGCTGTGGGCCACTCTTAGATTTAAGAACTAGAAAACATACACCCTCATCTCATTTTTTTTTCAGAGAAGACTGAAGGAAGAATAGGGAAAATGAATTGTCTAAGATCACACACCTACCCTCTCCATTTTCAGATATCTCTAATTGTTGGGAATTTCTTCCTTAGATTAGATTGAAATGGAACTTTTGGTAATTTTCATTCATTGCAAGTTGCTGTGCCTTCTGTAACCAAGCAGTAATTAGTAAACCTGTTATTTTAATCCAGGTCTTCTGACTCCAAAAAAGTCTTTCTTCCTTTTTTCCTTTCCTTTCCTTTCCTTTCCTTTCCTTTCCTTTCCTTTCCTTTCCTTTCCTTT